>JANTPZ010010814.1:0-34548 GCA_025593235.1 Vachellia pachyceras | reverse complement strand
ATGGTTTTCATTTCTGTCATTAGGGTCTAAGGCATTTCACACTCTGTATGCTTGAGGCAACATGGAGTATCTAGCGCTTTTGTTAGTTCAGTAGTAGCTATAAATGCCAACTTTAATTTCTAAATCATCCAACTTTGTCTCCAAAATATGCTGATATATATATAAGTGGTCCCTTAATTCATCAAATATCTAATATATTTAATAATGCAAGTGGTCACTGGAAGACAAAAGCTTTCAGCCAGAGGCTGATATTTCTATGTATATAAACATATCTTTTGCCCTTTCAATTTCAAGAAACTTATCCTTTTGTGTCATTGTCTATTTACCAAAATCAGAAATTCCAGCAAGGGAAGGAAAACCTTGCAAAAGGGTTTTTTGAAAAGGGAAAGAACAAAAAAAACAGAGAGAGAAAGAAAAAGAAAGGGAAGGAACAAAGGACACAAAAAGAATGGTTTATAGTACCATGAGAGCCCGAGAGCACATGATACTTTTGCTTTTAATGGAACTTTTGAAGTCAATTTCTTGGAGAGGAATCTTCATAAATTCTAAGGCACTTAACACTCACCCCCTTCATTTCTCCAAAAGAAAAGGGCAAGGGAAAAGTAGGAAAGAGAAGAATCATCACCAAAGCAAAATCTTTTACAAAAAAAGCTAAAGAACTCTAAGAAAAGACATTCAAATTGAACCTTATTCTCTTAAGCTGCAACATGTATTACTTTGTATTTTTATTATCAGCTCTCAATTAAAACACAGGAAGTGTACAGTTAAGGATATGATTCTCTAATATTAAAAATAAAAAAAGCATGATTAAATCTCGATTGATTAATAAGATGAAAGAATTACATACTCTGGCATGGATGAACTCCTCGACCCGACCGGTGGAGAACCGACCAAGTAGACGAGGACCCTGACCGTGCTTGGAGATGCACTCAAATGTACGAACTTCTTCTTCTCTATTGAAGAAAATTTCAACACCTTCACCATACAATCGAACCAGAACTTTTCTGAGAGAATCACCATTTTTGGTTGGCCAGTTTACCTGGAAGACCTCATTGGTCATGGCTCCCTTCAAAGGAACAACCTGTAAGGCATCCATATCATTTGTTACGTCTCCTAATTCCAAACCCACTGATTGCAGAACCTCCATTATCTCTTCTGGTGATGCACAGCCTTTTAGCAATTCAATTGTTTTAATGGCCATTTCGTCGATAAAATCTGAAGAAAAAGTAAAAACACAAAGGATTAATCTTCCGTGCATAGTTATTGTAACAAAAAAGGTTATCAGTCTGAAAATCCAGTTAGAATCTGACTTCAGAAATTTATCAGAACGAGGGAAAAGGTTCCATTAGCTTGGGAACAGGGGAAACAGGATTAAACATAGAGAAAGTCAACTCCTTGAATTATGAAGAAATGGCACTTTCATTGAAAAAACCAGATGAGAGGAAACATTATAAATCATAAACTGATACAAAAATACATTAAGAAAGTGTGAGATTAACAGAAATAAGAAGCAGAATTGGGACTCGAGAAACTTACCGAGACGAAATAGAAGAGTCAGAGCTTAGAAACAAGGGAAACTGAGATTTGATACAGAGAAAGTTTAACACATCAGGACCTGTAGATTTGCGTGTTTCAATCAAGAATCAGTGAAGAAACAGAGTGTAATAAAATAAACCCACATAAACAAAAAGTTAAAATCTGGATTATATCGAGACCCAGAAGCGAGAGAACGGGGAGATTGAAACAAAGTGAAGTTATATCGAAACCTGAAGCAACCCCAAAACAGAATTACCAGAAAAAAACCTGAGAACGAGGTTGCGTCAAGACACGACAGATCGAAAACACCATTCATAGAGAGAGGAGGTAAAATTCTTACCGGAGAAGCAAAAGGAGAGCCAATAAAAGAGTGAGAGATGAGTCCAAGAAAGTTGCAGTGAAGAGGTAGACAGAGAAAGCAATACCGACGCCTTTGATCTTTACGAGTGACGAAGTCCGACACAGAAATGGAAGAAACAGAGAGAGGCGCAAATCCATTTTTACAAGCACTCTCCGTTATTTTGTAGCATTGCAAGAAAATTAAATTATTTATAATTTCTGTTGTATAAAAAAGAAAATTAAATTATTTACAAAGTCCGAATTTTTCATGACGCGGAATCTTTCTCCATCCATAAGGACGGCGACGCGTGCGAAAGGAGATGCTTGGAAGCGCGTGCCATCTATTTTCCAATAGAGATAGTACACGTGGAGAAAATCTAGTGGGAGTTGAATCTCTCCACTAGATTCTGATTGTAGGTTAAAATTTGCTTACCGTTAAAGTAATTAATAATGTTTGACCAAAGAAAAAATTAATTAATAATGATTAATGCATCTACATTTTCATGTTAAGCCTTTTTTAAGTTAACAATAAAAATATTAAAAATTAATAGAGATAATTGTCCATGTGGGTTCTCATGTATTAGTTAGAACTTATTTTAATCCGTCTATTCTGGCCTGTTTGGTAACCGTGGGCTTATTTTCATAAGCACGTTTAACAGTGTTTTTCAGTAAAACGAGACAATCTCCTCCATATATTTGCCTCGACTTATGTGAATAAGCATTTATAAGTGGCTTATGATAATTTGCCAAACGGGCCCAATAAGATAAAGTTTGATGTTACTAAAAAATTCATCAAGATAATATTGCCATTGAGTGAAAATTTCTATAGCAAATTTATATTTTAATATTTTCTTATATTTTGACTTAGTTTAAAAAAATCAGAAATTATATATAAGTATAAACATGCTAAGGGCTCATTTGGTAGCCCGTTTCAAAACCTAGGTTTTATGATAAAATTTAAATTTTATCCTAAAATTTATTTTTATCTAATTACTCACATTTTTTTAAAATATAGATTTTAAAAAAATTATTTTCTTGTCAAATCACACTTTTTCGTATAATAAATTTTCTCTTTCCTCTTTTTTCTCTCTCTCTCATCTTTCTTACTTACTTTTTATCTTGAAATCCGTAAAAAATATTTTCACCATAATTTCCCAAACATAATCACCTTTTCAAAACCTAAATTTTATCTTGGAATCCATAAAATTTATTCTCCCAAATTTTATTCTACAAAATCTAAATTTATCTCGAACTCCGTAAAAATTATTCTTTACCCAACTTCGAGACACCTTGATTGTGTTTGAGAAATTATTGGCTTTTACAGAGTTTGAGGCAAAAAGTAAGTAGGAAAGATGAAGTAAAAAGAAAGAAAAAGAAGAAAATAGAAAATTTATTATGAGAGAGTGTTTGATTTAACAAGATAATAGATTTTTCAAAACCTAGGCTTAAAAAAAATATGAGTACTTGGATAAAAATTAGGTTTGATCACAAAACCTAAATTTTCAAACGGGAGTCCAAATAGCCAAAACGCTGATCCAAACATATTTTTAACCTTTGGTGCCTCATATTAGGGGAAATGAGTCTAATTCATTTTAGGAAAAAAAGTATTTTCATTCAAATTAAAAAATTTTGCAAAATGGTTAAAATGTAACACTAAATTCAAAATATGTAATCTCTATTTCTCATTACTCCTATTGTCATTAATGTAAGATCTGATTGGAGAAATGATATTGATCTTAAATGTGTAATATATTTCTAATTTTTGTTAAGTTTTTTAAATTACCTTTATTGATATTTCTTCAACAATAATCAAGTAAGAAATGGTGTGAAGCAATTAAAGAGGGTATTTTAAAAATGATGTATTAACTAACTTAACAAACATCCTTAATATAATCAAATTCGGTAAATATATCTACATTTATGATTTGAAAAATATTATTTATGAGTTATTACTTATAAATTCATGAGTGTCACCTTGAAATTTTTAATATATATGCTAAGTTTTAATAAATGTTACCATAATTTTGGAAATAAAAATGATGTATGATTAAATCAAATCTTGAGAAAAGTAATATATATATATAGTAGTTTTTTTCTTAAAAAAATGTATTTGGTGTTTTCTGTTTTGGACGTTTTAGAAAAAGTCCACTCACCAAAAAAAATTAACCAAACAACTTTTTGGTAAAAAAAACCAAACAACTTTTTTTGGTGAAAAGGAAACCAAACACTTTTGACTTTTCTTTTTTGGTTCGTTTTCAAATGCTCCTTAGTTATGGATACGACAAAGTTATACTTTGTTCTTTTCTTCTGTTTTTTTAATTTTGTATTAATCTTTTGGCCATCCTTTTCTTCTCTTTCACATTATGCACTGCGCAATTCCCATAATTGCAAAGATGCTTAAGAGAAAAATAACTAAAAGTGAAAAGCCATGATTTTATAATCACTTGTAAGACTGCCGGTAAATAAGAAGTACTTTTGAGAACAATTAATTAAAAGATAACTCAGTTTCGTTCACTCATGTCCATTATGGTTTATCAAAATTATTGATACTTATCTCTTTTTTCTAATCAAGGTTTCATCTTTGTTTTATAATAGGTTAAAATATATTTTTAATCCTTTATGTTTGCGTCAGGTTTTATTTTAGTCCTTTAAGTTTAAAAGTACAATTTCAGTCCCTCAAACTTAACGCAGTTAGTTTCTCTTAACGGAAATTACTGACTCATCAAATTTAATTGATGACTGTGCAATAAAACATTGAAAAAAACATATTGACATTTTAATTTTAATTTAATAATATAATAAATTTGATATTTTAAATTGTGTAAAATAAAAAAGATTTAAAATAACAACGTTAAGTTTGATAAGTCAGCAACTTCCGTTAAGAGAGACTAACAACGTTAAGTTTGAAGGATTGAAAGTGCACTTTTAAACTTAAAGGATTAAAACGAAACCTGACGCAAATATAAATGACTAAAAGTATAATTTAACCTTTATAATAATTAGGAAAAGTTGACCTTAAATTCCTATTTGACACCTTATTTAGAGAATGGTACGTGAAGCATTTAGGTCCTTGATGGGAAATAGAAAAATGTGTGAAATGACATTCCCTAAGGTTATTTCATACCGTTTTTCTATTCCTCATTTCTCATCAAGGACCTAAAGGCTTCATGTACCGTTGTTCAAATGAGTTGTCAAATAGGGATTTATGGCTAATTTTTCCTATTTTTCCTTAATATTTTATTAAAATTATTAAGGAAAACGATATATAAAGTACTTGAAAAATAGGAAATGACAGAATGATGATTCCAATTTTGAAAATCCTAAAATAAGTATTAGTTACAATGAAATGACAAAAATGCTCAAAACAAACTTTTTTTAAAAAAAAAAGAACACTTCAGTTGTAGGCTGGCAGCCGCCAGCGGCGACGGGGCCCACCAGAGCTCTAAATTTTTTTTAATCCAAGCGGTGGGGACCACTTAATGGTTAAAGCCACAAATGCTTCTTAATATACATATATTACAAAGTTAAATATCTAGACATTAGTGAGATTTCGTTGCAGAATTTTACCAAGTCTGATTGGAATTTACCCATATAAAACAAGAAGTTGGTAAATTTAACAACTTTATTTTGATTGATCCTCTTACATAAACGAAACTGGTAAATCGTATCCAGATTGGTAAAATTTTGTAAGAGGATCAATTAAAACAAGAAAATAACTTGTCAAACCCAATACGAACTTGGTAATCCCCATCATGAAGTTAGTAAATTCAAATCTAGACTTGATAAAATTTTGTAAAAGGGTCAGTCAAAATATTAAAATGACTTAGTAAAGCCCAATACGAATTTGGTAATCCCTAACACGGAGTTGGTAAATTTCAATCCAAACTTGGTAAAATTATGTAATAGGATCGGTCATAACAAAAAATTACCTGGTAAAACTTAACAAGAACATGGTAATTTTTAATATGAAACTAGAAAATTTCAATATAGACTTGATAAAATTCTTCAACATGATCTCACTAAAATGTATGTATATTTAACTTTGTAATATATATAGATGGCCACCAATGCTTTCAACCACCAAGTGATGGGGGGCCACCACTTGGATTAAAAACATTTTTGGAGCTTCAATGGCCCCATTGTTGCCGGCCGCTGGCCACCGGTTGTGGCCGGCCTGTCGATGGTTGGGTGTTCTTTTCCTAAAAAAATTGTTTATGAATATTGTTGTCATATCATTGTAATTAGTACCCATTTTAGAATTTTTAAAATTAGAATCATCATTCTATCATTTCCTATTTTTCAAGTACTTTTCCTAAATTATTATATGATATTGCAAGATATTTTAAAATAAAATCAAAGACTTGCAAGATATTCTATTCTATATATTGATGTGAGCCCATAAAACCGTGGCTCTCACCTGTTGCCATCAGTTTTCTCGTGCTTCACTGTTCTCTTTTGCAATTTTTGTTTCCAATAAATTATATTTAAAATTTAGAATGAGTTACACGTTCGTTCTTCAATAATGTGATTCATTTTACTCGATTAAAATCTTAAAAAATTTATAAATATTAAAAAATCAGCTAAATCAGTTAATTATTACAAATGAGCATTATAATTAGGACCTCATTTCGATTAGTTTAAGGTTTTTATGCCATTTTCCCTTAAATATGGACCTAATTCATCGATTGGTTTAATATGGGATCAAACATATCGATTACTCTGATTTGCCATTTCTATTTTTTTAAGGTTTTTATGTCATTTTCCCTTAAATTTATTTGTTTTATTATTACAAAAAATTAAAAAAATCCTGGGAAGAAATTTAAAAACATGGATATTTATTTCTTCATTGTCGCACTGCTTTGACCTGATCATGTGAGGGAATATCTGAACTGTCAGGTTGACGTCATTTTCATAAGATCTCATATTGTGAATGGATAAGATGGATTTTATTAAGAAATAATCAAATAGGATGAGGCTTATAAAGTTGATGTATGGTTCCAACAGGAAGGGAGAGAAGAATGAAGTTGATTGGTCAGAAAAGGGCATAAATTCTAGTATTTATTATTCTTGATGGGTTATTTCAATTAATACACGTGCTTGTTTGGAACAATATTTTCAAAAGTTAAACGCATGTTTAGCAGTATTTTTTCATAAAATAAGATAATCTACTCCATATATTTACCTCGACTTACGTAAAAGTACTTATCTACCACGTTTCCAAACGAGTCCAATAAGTCATGGTTCTCTTAGACATTGTGTCCGTTTGGGAACGCGGTAGAGAAGTACTTTTACGCAAGTCGAGATAAATATGTGGAGGAGATTATCTCGTTTTTGCGAAAAAACACTATTGAACGTACTTTTGGGGAGAAGTTAAACTTTACCAAACAAGCACATTATGGGCTTGTTTGAAAGTGCTTTTGAGAATAGATTTTACGGATTTCAAGGTAAAACCTAGATTTTGGAGAATAGCTTTTACGGATTTCGAGACAAAACCCGGATTTTAAAAGGTAATTGTGTTTGGGAAGTTATAAATAGGTCCGTTTGGAAACGCAGTAGAGAAGTACTTTTACACAAGCCGAGGTAAATATGTGAAGGAGATTATCTTGTTTTACGGAAAAACACTGTTGAACGTGCTTTTGCCTCTCCTCGACGCTTTGCCAAACAAGCTGATTGACTTTTACGGATTTCAAGGCAAAAAAGGAGGTAGGAAAGAGGAAAGAGAAAAAAAGAAAAAGTAGGAAGGAGAAAATTTATTAGGAGAAATGGTGTAATTTGATAAGAAAATAGCTTTTCAAAACCTAGGTTTCAAACCGAGATTTTGTATCCAAAATAGCTTTTCTGAAAAAATGTGAGTACTTGAACAAAACTTAAGTTTTATGGGCAAAACCTAAGTTTTGAAACCAAATTTAGATTTTAGGAGAGAAACCAAACAAGCTCGTATAATTTTTAAAGTGTTTCAACCTTGTCTCTATTAGTATAGTCTCGTTAGAATTTTTTGATCATTTATGTAATTTATTTGCTACCTTCTGTATTTTACCTCATACTAATATCATATTGCATTTTAAAAAAAAAGACAAGAAGCCATATCCAATTAAATGGGGTGAACTACATGAATTGAAAGATGTTATTAAACTTTATGGGGGTGTTTGGTAAAGCGATTGAACAACCCAAAAGTATATTCAACAGTGTTTTTCTGAAAAACGAGATAATATTCTTCATACATTTACATTGTAAATGATAAAAGCACTTCTCCACCGCTTTTCCAAACGGACCTGGTCCTTTCATTTCATTTCATTTTGATTTTTCTTCTATTTTTTTTCTTTATATAAGTTCAAAATATTTGTCTCAGTCTGAATCAAATGTTTTTTTTTTTGCCGTGACACTTTTTTACGATTTTTCCCCAAAATACTTTTTACTAATCTACGATTCTATTTTTTTGTTAAAGGGGAAAAAAATCTGTGAAGCCTTCCTCAACACACGTGATGAATGACATTCACATGCAAAATAAATAGTTATCCAAAAAGTCCAATAAAAAAGAAGATAGTAAAATATTAATAATAAAATGCATGGAAATCCTATGAAGATTTTGTCCCCATTGCCTTTCGCTTATTAAATTGAATAAATTATACTTATCAGTCTATCCTTATTTATTTATAAAATATTCTCAGGATAAAGTTCAGTTTTGCATTTCAATTCAAGCATATTTATCTATTTATGTACTCAGTAATCAAAGTATTTTATATACACATTGGATCCGTTTGGACTTTGCGGTTTGAGGAACGGTCCAGTCATGCTAGGCTGCATGTATTTTTTTTTTTATCAATACCGAGTTGGATTTGATCCATCGGGTTATTAGATTGATTTATGTATCTTTGCCTTTTTTTTTAAAATTAAAGGGATTATTAGTTATTGTATGCCTTATAATCATTATTTTTATCTTCCAACAGCTCAAAAGCCTATTGAAACTTCAAAGCAGATTCCAACATCATCAAGGGTATGTTTGGAACAACGTTAAGAAAGAAAAAACTATAGTGCATTGGGAAAAATTACTTATTTCATTTTATGAGTGTTTGGATTCACGATGAATGTGGATGCCCTTCTGGTTGAAATGTCACGGTAGACAAAAGTAGAAAAAAGTGATTTTTATTTGAAAAACTTGGAGAAATAAAGGTAGGATGAAAAACACGATACTCACATTTTTCTACTTTTATCTACCATGAAGACTATTGAAGTGTAGGCTTGTTAAAAAAATCAGATTTGGATAATAAAAAAATCAGATTTGGATTATTTAAATTTGATTAGATCTCCTTGCTAAGCAAGCAAAATATTTAGCAAGGAAACTGGTTTCAAAAGAGGCATTTTCATAGTACGTATACCAAACATAATAACTATTTGTTTGTTTGGGTTTTATGTTGAAACTAAGTTGAACACAAGTCGAGACAAAATTTCTCCCACACATACTTACCTCGACTTGCGTAAATTCATTCTTTCGACGGATTCCAAAATACGATATCTGCTAATAAACAATAATGCAACTAATGAACATAAATCTATATTCTTGATCCTTCAATTAAATTCCATTTATATAATGCAACTAATGAACATAAATCTATATTCTTGATCCTTCAATTAAATTCCATTTATATTATTCATCTTCTCCAACATTTGTGATCTCTCTCTTCTTCAGCCCTGGGCGACACACTTGTCAATGAAAGAACACTGAGCCCAAGTTTTCTGAGACTTTCACATCTTAATGTCCTTAGATCAAGCCAGCGTCTTGGCCAACTCTATGTGACACTTCTTCCCTGCCACCATCACAAGCTTATCACAGCAAACATGGCTCACTGTCATTCTCTTATAGAACAAGAAATCTGCCACCTCTTGCCCACACCTGTCTGTTAGCTTCTCTCCGCACTTCATCAGCCACCTGTAGTAACCCTTTCGCGGTTCCGGCGGCGGCAGCTCGTGCCGTTTCCAAGTCCTCCCGTCGGCCCAGGTGCTTCTGCCGCTAGGGTTTCCTTCACTGAATGTGAAGAAGATAGCAAGATGATTGTGCAGACAAGTGGTGAACAAAAGAAGCTGTTGAGCACTGTGTTTTCCCATTTCGATGGGTTTTAGGTGCTGTGTTGTTGTTACTGGTTTGGACTTTAATTTTTGAGTTAGGATAATTAATAGGTTTGAAGCTTGAGATTTGTTACTTAATACGTTATCCTTCTGATTGCCGCCGGTTTATGTTAAATTTTGATTCATACGAAGTCAGAGGTTTTTTTTTTGTTTTAATTTTTATTATATTTTAATTTTTTATACACCGGAAGTAACGTTATCTTTTAATTTTATTTGTTTGGCTAGGTGGAAATCCCTAAAAAATTATATTTTTAATAATGATGATAATAATGAATTATTGAAAAACCTCACATTGTACAATTTATTGCCTAAAGTCCTTATGGTCAGGGTTTTTGAGCGGATACAATTATTTTTTAATTTACATGCAACATCTCTTTTACTATATATATATATATGCAAATAACTTTTTACCCTCAAAAACATAGTTTTGTGTGAGTTACACAAACACTCTCAAATTCTCTAAAATATCTTTTAACCCTTTAAACCATATTTTTGGGGTTGAAAACCATGATTTTTTAGAAACTATTTTTTTTTCTAATTTTTCAAAAACCATTATTTAAAATATATTTTCTAAAATCACTTTCATCACTTTTTTCCATAAGTTATTTTTCAAAAACTAATCCAAATATACAATAAATCTATTTCATGTAGCACCACATTCTTCAAATGAAGTTATTCTTAGGGTTGGGAATTGTGGGTTGGGCCCAACCTGCTAGGGTTGTGGGCTAATTTCAGCCCGTCTAACCCATTTTTATTTTTTTAAAAAATATATATTTTATATTTTTTTTGGTTTTTTATCCTAATCTTTTTTATAAAGAAAAAAATTAATATTAAATTTTATTTTCAGAAAATTATTTAACACTTATTGATATAATTAGAAAGAGAATAGTATAAATATGAAATCTTATAGAAAACTTGGGTAAAAAAAGGAAAAAAGAAATTTATTTTTATTTAAAAAAGAAAAAAAGTTGGCTTGGGGTTTTCCAGTCCGGCTAGTTGGCGGGCTGGCCCGCATTCCCAACCCTAGTTATTCTTCACAATCATTTTTCTATTTGTTCAGGTAACTGAGATTTATTATGTCATTTTTATATGGGCCTATAGGTAACCTAATTCCAGTTGAAACCCAAAACGAATAGTTAAGCCCAAAATGCAATCTCGTTTCGTCATACTATTATTGGGCCGATCAATTGGGCTTGGGTCTATTTATTTTATCCAATAAACTCAAGATATCACCAAAAACAATTATTTTCAGAGAAACCCAGCATAAACCCTTCTAGTCTTCCGGGTTCCGACGTACCAAACGGCTCTCGGTCGGGAGTTGAAACTGCTGAACTGGGAATTGAACAATCGTATTTACTTACCGGCTACGGAAATTTTGGTTTGTAATAATCAGATACTTTTTAAATTACAATGCGATATTTGTACATTGACAATGAACTCTATATGTCCGAAGATTGATTCCAGATTTTAGTGTCCGTTGTCCATAGCTGATCGTCATGTTTGTTTTATGCGAACTTTTTTTGGAATTGTATTATTTTTGCTGTGTAGTCTTCCAGTTACGATGAGCACGCGTTAGTTTTTCTCTGTTTTGAGCATGTAGATAGATGATTATGGCTTCTATTGTATAAAATTCACTTGGGTATTTCCTGGAAACTCAAATTGAGGTCTTTTTTTTTTGCCAAACAAATTGAGGTCAATTATTGCTTAGCGACTGAATTTTTTATCGGTTTGGAATTGCATTTTCATGAGATTGTTTCCAAAGCCTTCGTCATGGTGATTTTTTTAATTATTGGGGTCTTCTCTTTCTATGAGTATAACTGGAAAGAGTTATATAGTGGTACTACATGGGGAGAATCTCAAGTTTACTAGCTCATTGTTTTTTATTGTGTCATTTTATACTTTATCGTCTTCCATTGCTTATCATGAACAAATGACTCTCCTATACAGATGCATTATGTCTGAGATGTCGGCATCTCAAAGGGAAACAAATAAGTTGTTCATGTCGATCAGGGAAGGAGAGAAAAAACCATTTGACCTTTTACGTAGTATATATGGTAAGTACTGACATTATAATTTAAATTTGTGTAGATCCAGGGCATGGATACAAAATTGCAGATCTTTGATGTTTAAATGATTGCCCTTGATATGGGTATGGATTCTGTGTTGACTAGTTCTGTGCTGTCTTCTTGTTGTATTATACATAACCTAGAGCCGCTTGATTGTATCAATATTTTTTTTTATTATACTTCATCAAATGTTGTCGAGGGAAAGAAGCTGTCTGGCTTTTTTATTATTATTTTTTGGGTAGAATAAACAAATTTAAGTAAAATCTAATGTAAGAAATTAGTTCATTGAAAATACATGAGACATCTACAGGGTAAAGAGGACGCTTGAAGTCAGTAACTTTTAGGTGTATGAAGTTTGGTCCTAAATTTTCTTAAGGCATCAACTGAAATGCAATGCAAATAGAAACACTGCAAACTGTGTTCCGGAGTGATCTCTGTGATATTGGTATCCTTATGTTAAATGTCAAAGCCTGTGATCATGAAAACATATGTCTATGCACAGAAATCTTATCCAATAAGTTTGTTTCTTGGCTTTCTTTGGGCAGGTTCATTTAAGGTATAGATGGATTATGCTCAAAGTTACAATTCCATTTTCATTGTTATTGTCATGTGAATATTTTTTTTCATCTCATGATAATCCAACTCTTTATGTAACCTCTAAATGCACCAATAACTTGCTTATTGGTATTATAGTAGAAAGTCAGCTACTCTGAAAATCTAAATTGCCATATTAAAGTATAGTTTTGCCAATGATCATGGTATTCTTCCTTAAATATAATGGTAAATGATGTTCTGCTCGGCCTGCTAATGAAATTTGCAGACGGATGCATTGCTGGAGGTGCTGCTGGTGTTGTTGTAGAAACAGCCTTGTATCCAATTGACACTATAAAAACTCGACTTCAGGTGCATTAAGTTTATTGAGTGTAAATTTTTTATTTATACCTCATCTCTTCGTAACGTGTGAATTTACGCGTGTGAATTGTTATACATGAGGTACTAGGAGAGGCCGCTAGTCTTAAAATGAATTTTTAACACCACCTTCCTCACGTCCATTACAATGTGGCCATCACGTCTTGTTTCATCTCATAATTTGAATTCTGTGAATATCATGTGGTTCACATTATCCGTTTAGATGACATGTCAGACTTTGTCAGCATTGAACTTGGTAATTTAAATGGACCATGTTTTCCTGATTTTTGATATTTTATTTTTCTGGAACAAAAAGGCCAGATTAATAGTCATTTCATTTTGCATAAAGCAGCTTTTTTTTTTTTTTTTTTTACTTTCTATCCCTTCCTTTTGCTGTTTATCCCCTTTGCTATCCCCTTGCAGTCATTCGCCCTTTGATGCTGTCTATTTTCAAGTTCTGCTTGCTCTTCTATTATGTATTGTTAATTTCATTTCACTTATTTACTGTTTTTCTGATAACAGGTTGCCCGTGGTGGAGGGAAAATCATTTTGAAGGGTCTATATTCTGGATTGTCTGGAAATCTTGCTGGTGTCTTACCGTGAGTATAGTTATCCAAAAATAGTAAACTTTTTATTTCAAGTTTTCTTATATGTCATCTTCTATGCAATCCTTATGTCATTATATAGGTTACATGTAATGAATTCATGCTCTTTATTTTAAACTTCTGTTTGGCACGGAATCTTCATTTGTCCTCAAATCATCCACTAGCATATTTTTCCTGCTCATCAATTGGGATATTTTTATGCTTTCTGCAAATATGGTTTATGCACCATATTTGAATCTTGTATAAAATTGGAAAAAACTTGCCCAAGATACTTCAGAATCTAGGCCTTGATCACTTTTCATATAATCCATTTTCTACTGTAGGCTGGGGTCACCACAATGCACAATATAAACATAATTCATTATATTTTAATGGGCTGTGTTTAAACACACATAATGCAAGTCGAACCTTTTCTACCCATATTTGACTCTTCTGAGAAAATCATGCTGGCCTTTATAACATCTCGTAATCTTTGGCAATAGCGGGGGGCCCTAGTTGATTGAGTTGCATGATGCTTATGCCTGATAGACCACTCTCTCCCCCATTCTTTACAGAGCCTCTGCGATTTTTATTGGAGTATATGAACCCACAAAACTGAAACTGCTAGATTCCCTGCCCGAAAATCTCAGTGCTGTTGCTCATTTTGTAAGTCTGTTCTACATGAAAAAGGGAGTGGCAATCTATTTGTTATTATTTAAGCACTAATATTTAGCTTTCAGCATTTTTGATCACTTCAAGTTTTTAATTACTACCCTTTGGTCCTTTTAGTAAGAGCTACTTCACTAATTTAAGTAGATTAAGGAAAGGAAATAAATTGGTTAATTTGAACAAATTTGACATGATATTCCTAAAAGACCATGTGTAATATTAGACTATATATCATTTATAGGTTAGATAAATTAGTTTGGGAGAAAATGATAAATGTAAGAGACAAAATGGATTAAAATATTATATTTAGGATCAAACCCAATCCCCAACTAACTCTTATATTAGGGACTAGAGGGAGTATCTTTTAATGAGCTACGATAAATCTTGGGATAAACGAAGCAATGTTATATAACATGAAAGTGAAAGTGCTAGCGAATCATTCCTTAATATAATATGAACTGCTAGAAACCTGCAAAGCATCAATCAAACATGTATTGTTATTTTATTAACAGTTCATCATCATAGATTCATTTTAATTATATGTTTTGCTGATAGAGTCCTAAACCATACTTGAAGCACCGCTGAGGAGTAGAGTCTGTTAATTAGTTATTTATTTATTGAGTCTGTTTTAATTTAATTAATTAGTATTATTGTTAAGTGTGTTAGCAAGAAAGTAGGAGATCATGGGTTAGTGAAGAGAGTCAGTTATGCAGTTATTAGTTAGTGGGGTAATGGAGGGAATTAGTTAGAGGAAGTTGCATATTTTCTTCTATAAATATCTTAGGTTGTATTCCAGATAGGGACATGGATGAATGAATTAATATTATCTCTGAGTATTGGAGATTCTCCTTTCCTCTTGACTTCTTTTATCTTTCAATTATGAGATGCTTGCATTTGAGAGAAATTAGGAGAGATTGATGAGTTCCTAGATCCTGGGACTTATCATTTGCCAAGACAACTGACTTTTGCAGTTCAAATGTGGTCGATTGCTTTTGATTCTTTAAAAATTACTTGTAATGAATTTCAACTGCATTGCACCAAAACACAATTTGTCTGTTCCTCTTTAAAGAATTGTTTCTTCAGAGGCATATTAGAGCGTAAGAAATCATTTTTGACCAACAAACTGATGGCAATACAGAGTGTTGAGGCTTAACATGTTATCTACACCTCACATTTTTATTTATATTTATTTTCTGTTAAAATGAACGAGTTATTCTGTTCATAATATTGAGACCTAAGTTTGAATTGATGTTAATATTAAGGCTGTATGATGAACCCTTATACCCTGTATCATGAGTGCGCTATTGGATTCTTAATGACATAAACCTTAAATCCTTAATAATTTGTTTCATTATCAGAGTACATATTAAAATATCTTGAATGTACACATTTGCGTATGTGTGTGTGTGGTTATTTTAATAGCTCTAAGCTCAATATAGGCTGCAGGTGCCATTGGTGGCCTGGCTTCTTCTCTTGTTCGTGTTCCAACTGAGGTATTTAGCCTTTTTCTCTGACAGTTATATTGTTTCTAACTTTCTTGAGCTAGGAATTCAACAAATGATTACAATGCTTATAGGTTGTTAAGCAAAGAATGCAAACTGGACAGTTTAGTTCAGCTTCTGCTGCTGTCCGTCTCATTGTTGCCAAGGAGGGATTCAAAGGTCTTTATGCGGTATGTAGTACCTAGTTGCATTTTCATTTTGTAGGAATCACCATTTAATTTTGTATTACAACTGATTAAGCAGATTATTGCTGCTGTAACTTCTTGTCATAGTAGATATTCTTGTTCCATATCCTTGTTCTGGAAGAAATAAAACCATTGACTGGTTTATGTCAGGTATATGTTAATGCATGCAGGACTATGATAACAACTGCAGTGCCCTTTTTTTGCTGATCTTTGATTTATCATGCATAGGACCAAATGCAGACCTCGCTCTTGTTTTGTTTGCCTTGACTTACATTTTATTTTCCTGATATTACAGGGATATGGATCCTTCCTTTTGCGAGATTTGCCATTTGATGCCATACAATTTTGCATATATGAGCAGCTTCGGATGGGTTATAAGTTAGCGGTAATAACATAGATGAGGTCTTTACGTTTAAGGAAATTTTGTTCATTGGAACACTTCCATCAATTTAGATTGTTTATGGGGTGTTTTTGGCATCATTTTGTAGGTTATTATTGTTGGGAGTGGGCCTGACACTCTAGGCTCAACTTAGTAGTTAACCTAGTTACTTAGTGGTTAGCCTGGTTTCTCCCTTACTTGCTCTGTTGTTGTTGTTGCGTTGCTCAGGTTTTTTGTAGTCTTGGTCTTTATTATTCGTGATTCTAGGAGAGATTTAGGAGATATGATTAAATTATTAGATTCAGATTTATTCCCTTCTTTCCCCTATATATGTATTCGATCTTTATGAATAAAAATTAGAGCTTTTGCTGCCCAAAGTATTTGAATTATGGTAATTTTTTTTTTCCCGAAAGAATTATGGTAATTTAACATTCTAGAAAAAGTGGTAATTGTTAATATTTGGTTTTGCTTCTCTGCAGGCCAAAAGAGATCTCAATGATCCAGAGAATGCTATGCTTGGCGCTTTTGCTGGTAGTTCATTTCCATTAATTTTTTTTGTTGAAACTTTAAAGTATATGCATGACTTTTTTCAATATTATTATAATAATTTTTTAAATTTGATTTTGTGTGCTTCTATTGTCTATGCTTGTTTCTGCTTACCTTCTGGAGTTTATGTCAAATTGTTCAGCTTGCTTTCTGTAAACTTTCTAGCTGTCTTTATGGTAGAGGATGGATGTCATAATCAGTAAAGTGGCTTTTGTTTGATTTAGTGTATGTTTAGTTTGGTGTTGGAAACCGATGGAATCACGACTCCAAATATGTATTATTCAATGACAGAAACTACTCCTCAGGGTGTATGGTCTAATGGAAGATTACACACCAAGAAAAACAGAGAAAACATGCATTCGAGAGGCACAGGAATTCTCCCAACCCACTCTTCAGACTTCTCATACCTTCATCAATAACCAGACCTCCTGTTATATAACCCTCATTCTCTAACTGTAAAATAGAAAATACCACAAATTCCCATGGTTCACACTCAATATTGATATTACCCTTTTATCAACATAAAACATCAAAATCATGTGAAACCAAACATGCACTTAGCGGCAAGAAGCCAAGTTGAAGCTGTTTGAGAAGCATTGTCATAGTTGTGGCTCAGGTATTAATGTTCATGATTGTAGCTACCGTCCTAATGGGATGATAAACAATACTTATAATGGAATATGGTAGAACGCTCCGAGACTGAAATTACTACTTGCTTGTCACAGCCTACATTAGAGTATGACAGGACCAAGCCAAGTTGAAGCTGTTTGAGAAGCATTGTCATAGTTGTGGCTCAGGTATTAATGTTCATGGTTGTAGCTACCGTCCTAATGGGATGATAAACAATACTTATAATGGAATATGGTAGAACGCTCCGAGACTGAAATTACTACTTGCTTGTCCCAGCCTACACTAGAGTATGACAGGACCATATGAAAAGATGTCAAAATATTTCCACCCTTGAATTTTTGTTCAGACGTCAAGGCTCCCTTCAAGTAACTTTATTTCTCTACAAAATAAATTATGTTTTAAGATGTTGAGATATATTAGGGATTTAGTTAGATTCTATTGAGATATATTAAGGATTTAGTTAGATTCTATTGAGATATATTAGGGATATGATTAGTATTGATATTATTGAGATATATTAGGGATATGATTATGATTATGTATATCTCTCTAAATGTATAAACACCTTATTAGGGTACATCAATGAGAATGAGAATTTTAGAATATTTCTTTTCTCGTCTAACATGGTATCAGAGCCATAAAGGATTTTTTTTTCCTCTGACACATTGTTCTTCTTCCTATGGGAGTGTGTGCGTCCAGAGGCAGAGGGAGGGTGTGTTGGTCATTCATGGAGAGCCGTTTCTATCAGTCCATTTTTGTTCTTCTGTTCAGTCACACGGATGTTCTGTTCTAGCGTCCAAACGGAGACTAGCGACCTCGTCCAGATCCGCGGGAACTCATCTTCGACAGTTACACGCGCCGCACAGGGAGGGTGAGAAGGCTCCCATCGGCGTTACCCCGGAATCTCGTCGCCGTCCGGCGAGCGCGTGCACTTCACGCATCGTCTGAAGTTTCGCCGACTTTTTCACGCGCTAGCGCGTGACGCCTTTTTCCGGCGAGTTTTTGACGGCGCTCCTATTTTCCGGCTTTGTCTCCTCCTTGCCGTCCTTTCCCTGGTGGTTTTGTCTCCTGGTTTGAAGTTTTGTTTCTAGGTTCCTTCTGTTTGGCACTTTCGGTTTTGTCTTATCTTTGGTTGGCTCCTGGTGTAGCTCCAATGGTTTCTATCTTATCTTTTCCTGGCTCCTGTCTAAAGCCCAAAAACCACTGACGTTATAGCAGCACGTTCCCGGCATAAGCAAGGGTCACTCCAGGGACCAAGCAAAATGATGAAAGTACTGAAAACAAAACAGAAACTGCTGGAGCTTCACCAGAAGCCAGCCAAAGACAAAACAGAAACGCTGAAGCTTCACTAGGAACCAGCCAAAGACAAAATGGAAACCGCTGAAGTTACACCAGGAGCCAGCCAAAGACAATAGAAACCGCTAAAGCTATTGTCTTTGGCTGGCTCCTGTTGTAGCTTCACCAAAAACGCTGAAGCTTCACCAGGAGCCAGCCAAAGACAAAATGGAAAACGCTGAAGCTTCACCAGGAACCAGCCAAAGACAAAATGGAAACTGCTGAAGTTACACCAGGAGCCAGCCAAAGACAATAGAAACCGCTAAAGCTATTGTCTTTGGCTGGCTCCTGTTGTAGCTTTAGCGGTTTCTATTGTCTTTGGCTGGCTCCTGGTGTAACTTCAGCGGTTTCCATTTTGTCTTTGGCTGGCTCCTGGTGAAGCTTCAACGTTTCTGTTTTGTCTTTGGCTGGCTCCTGGTGAAGCTTCAGCAGTTTCTGTTTTGTTTTCGGTACTTTCATCATTTTGCTTGGTCCCTGGAGTGACCCTTGCTTGTGCCAGGAACGTGCTGCTATAACGTCAGTGGTTTTTAGGCTTTATCAGTTTCTGCTTTTCAGCGTTATCATGTCCATTTGGTGTCTAGAGTCAATAAACGGGCTACATCCCCTTTTGCTTTAGTTCATTTTATTGTTTGGTGTCCTTGTCCTATTGAGTCTAAAACGGGTCGGCTACCTTTGTAACAAGTTGGGCTTGATTAATATTTACCCTCCAACTTGAGGGGGAGCGTTGAGATATATTAGGGATTTAGTTAGATTTTATTGAGATATATTAGGGATATGATTAGTATTGATATTATTGAGATATATTAGGGATATGATTAGTGAGATATATTAGGGATATAGTTATGATTATGTATCTCTCTCTAAATGTATAAATACCCTATTAGGGTACATAAATGAGAATGGAAATTTCAGAATATTTCATTTTCTCATCTAACATAAGATATCACGGAGGGTTTGAACACTCAGCGAAATATTGTTGCCCCATGAATTCAAGAGGAAGTTATTAAGTGATGACATTTAATACATCATGCAATGAATTTCTATAAGCCAAAATAAGAAAACTGGATATTAAGCAGAACATTGGCTTAATTTGCAATTAATTGGTTTCCTTTATCTTGGGATGAAGATGGGAATATATCCTGGTCATTGTTAAGTAGAGGCGCTCTACTTATTGTTTGTTTGAACTTTATTTGGATGATTTTTGTTTATGTTTATAAAATCTTATTTACAAGCCTGCTGCAAAAGAGAAAATAATAACTTGAAAATTAAAGAGTTTATATAACTGATGGATCAGCTATGTTGAAACTGATAATTAATGGTTAATTTGATCACTTGCAGGTGCTGTAACTGGAGCATTTACAACTCCCCTGGATGTTGTGAAAACCAGATTGATGGTTCAGGTTCAGATAATCTGCCTTCCCCATCACTCAACTTAAAAAATGTTGATCAGTGTGTGTGGTTTGCTTTATGATTTAACATTTGTTGTGCCTCTAATCAGGGATCACAAATCCAGTACAAAGGCATTAGTGATTGTGTGAGAACAATAATCAAAGAAGAAGGAACTCAGACACTTTTCAAGGTATAACTATTTCATGCTATTCACTGTGAACATGTTTTGTTACCATTCTTCGCCGTTCTCTTTGTTATTATCAAATTTCAAATTGTTTATTCACACAAATATACGTGTTTGGTTTCGTGTTGGAAACCAAACTTGTGATTTTGGTGGAGTTGAACATGATATCAGACATGCTCTTGGATATGTACTCTGTGCATTACATGGATTATGTGGAATAAATTGTACTTTTTACAAATTATGAATGTTGTTAATTGGTGCTAGATTAGGAATAATAAATTGATATAGTGATTCCAAATGGTTTGTTCCTTACAGGGTATGGGGCCTAGAGTTTTGTGGATAGGTATTGGAGGTTCAATCTTCTTTGGTGTTCTTGAGAAGACAAAGCAAATTCTTGCTCATAGGCACCAGCGAGATGATGCCCATTAGGCCGATCACTTCTAGGTCCAAAATGAGCTGATGCCTTAGAGTCCCAAGTTTTGTACTATTCATGCTCTTCTTATATTTAGAAAATTCATTAATTTCCTCGACCTAAATTCTTATTATTCTATTTTTGTAGATTTAAAGAGATATGCGCTATCAGTTTGAGGTTATTAGCATGATTATAGTGCCCTTTTGGAAAACCGTTGGAAAAATACATTCTGGCAGAATGCATTTTGTCTAGAATGCATTTATGTTTGGATAATCGTTAAATTCAGAATGCATTTATTCTACTAAAAAAGAGTTTTTTTTACTTAGAATGTATTTTGAAAGAATGATTTACTTTTAGATCAAAATATATTTTGGATTATAAGAAACAGTTACCAAACACACTAAATCCGCAATCTCCAACTTAAATAAAGTGCATAATGAAGCCTATGTGCAGGTATGGTAAAACAATGAAATGAAACGAAAAAAAATAATGCAAAAACCAACAGAATATATTACTCATAACGGAGTGACCAAAATTTGAATTCTTACTATAAGAGATATTTGCATTTAGTGTTTAACAGTACTAGTACTTTGAATAAGATTGCTTCCACCTTCCAGTTGAGGATACTTAAGAAACATATTGCAAAAAAATACTCATGTTTTTATTTAAAAAAACGACATGAATCATTGAATACCGACAATAATGTCAATGTCGTTGTGAGATAGTGGCGCATCATTCACCTTTGTTGTGCTAGGTTGCGAGTTCATCTGTATACTTACACTTATAAGAATAAATGATAATGAAAATAATAGGTTTAACAATGGAACTTTTTGTTAGAGTATTTGAGACAATTAAATATTTAACACAATCAAGTTTTGAAATCGCAAATGTATACATAATAGTTTTATTAATTGATTATTGCTAAATTTACACATTTATCCTTTACTAAAATCAATTTCTGTTTTCTTCTATCTCTTTTCGGGCAAGAATCAATTCTATCCTTTTCATTGTTAGAGGCATACATATCTCTAAATATCATATCTTGACCATTATTACAAATTCCATTTTTAATATAAGAGTCAGCTAACTTTTTTGGAAGATTAAAAAGGTAAATATACTGATATATTTATCATTTTTCTCTAAATTAATTTACTTGACTTATAAACTAATATATAATCTAATGATATGCAGATATATTTCAAAATATATGTTATAATTAAATAATTTATTCAACTTTCTTAATCTTAGAAAAAGTTATCCGACTCTTATATTAAGAACCAATGTTATATTACTTATTAGCAAAGTTTGTCACGTAATTTTGTGTAGAAAAGAAAGGTCATGAAAATGCCGTGGGATTTAAAGTTACATCAAAGTCTCAATTGATTCAGATTGAATCCATTTTTTAGTTTCATGAAATTAATGTTGAATTCTTCCAATATGCTAACTTTTTTTTTTGTGAGGAATCAAATTCAAACAAGATTTACAGTCAATTGTATTTGAGCAAGCAAGCACACCAGGAAATTGCTGACGCACTTTGACATTTGAAAGGATGCATTTTTTTTTTTCTGAGTAGAAATTTTAAAGTCTTTCATAATGTCATTAATATATATATATATATATATATATTCACTTCAAGGTAAAGATAAAATTTAGAAATTTCAGATTTAATGTTAAAGGGATCAAATATAACATGTTTCATAAATCTTCTGAAAGCTAAATCTTCCATTTTTTTACAAGTTTACGTATCATTTTACGAAAGATAATCGTATTTAAGGCATTGTTTGACACTAAATGCGATCCAATATAACATTTATCTTATAAAACTTCAGGCACTCTTTCTTCTTTCTTCCTTATTTACTTTCTTCTTTTTTTTTTTAAAAAAAACTACAGAGATGTATATTGAGTGTATTTTTTTTAATTCAAGCGTCAATTTTTATAATTTTTTCTTCAGAAAAAGGACAAGGAAATCCTCTAAAAAATAGTCAAGTGTAAACTAGTTTGATGATACTCTTAGCCTTAAGTAACCCACGGAAAAAAAAAAATCAAAGTCTTAGACCAAAAAAGAGATTTCAAAATTTGGATAAAATAATCTTAATTACTTTCGCTCACTTTTTCCCTCTAAAGAAAAACTCCCACCGATGCTATCATTGAGCGACTAACTCCTTTAAGAAAACATCATACAGAATGATATATAAGCCGGAAAAACATAATGCAAAATTATATATACACGATAATTATTAAGCTTTAATTTGTGAAATATGAAATCACTAAGATAGTATACTTTTTACTTCCAAATTATTTTATTGAAAAAAAAGAAACTTCATTAATTCTATTTTAAAATTTAATAACTCTCTGCTTGTACCCCTATTTTGATATGTATACTTTCTAAGAAGATAATAGTGAATGTATGATAAATTAAGGTAAACAGAAACTAGCCATTAAAGTTTAACCTAACCCTTATTTTTACCAAAATAAAGGTAAAAGAAACCATGGAAAATTAGTTTACCGAAGGTGCTCTCTCTCTCAATTTTTTTTTTTTACTAAAGCACATGTATCATGGATCAATTGAAAGTAATTTTATTTGAAATATTGTCAGATACTAAATATGTACACTTTTCATAATAAAGATTTAAACATTTCATCACATAGTTAGGGACTAACCTCATCTTCTAAATCCAATCTTGATTAGTTACCTAGTTTATTGATATGGGGATCACTACTAGAAAAATGCTATTTAGCGACGGAAAATCCGTCACTAAATGGTTATTTTCTGTCGCTAAAACGAGGGTTGCTAATATTTTTTGTCGCTAAATGAAAATTTTCTGAAGGAAACTAGCCATTTAACGATGAATTTTTTTCCGTCGCTAAATAACATTTTTCTAGTAGTGGATTTTGTTAGTAAGAATATGAACAGATCCAAAGATGACATTTTCCCTGAGGGGTGTGGGGTTGAATAAGATGAAAGTCATGAGGACCCAATTTTATTAAAAGGAAAAACATAACAGCAGATTTTTTGTTGGATAAGAAACAAATGCCCAACAAAGCATCATCTCAACAAGGTTAGATTTGAAAACATAACATGAGTTAGTTTATTTTATTTAACCATCTGTGTTTATTTAATTATCTATGCCTTTTCTATTAAATGAATTCTATCCACATTTTCATCATTGGAGGCAAAAATATGTAAAACACACACCCAAATGTCTTGAATATATTTTACAATTAATTACTAGCAGTTGTCAAAGTTCATTTACGTAATTGTGTGGAATAAGTAAGGACATGGAACTTGTATAACATCTCACGAAATGTGGAAATCCAAAACATTTACTAAAAATAATATTATATTTTTTTGGTCAAAGAGATGTGCATCATATGAATGTAATTAATTGATGATTAGTTTTGTTTTCTATGGGCAACATGTTATAATCATCAAAAGTTATTGTATCGAGTATCGGCTAGTTTGAAACCAATCAATTTAATTAAGCTTCATCTTTTGATAATAGTTTACTTTTCGTTCTATGAGACGTGCATGTTATGCTCAGCGTTTGCAGGGTTTAAACGCATGTTCAACAATGTTTTTTCACAAAACGAGATAATCTCCTTCATATATTTGTCTCAACTTGTGTGAAAGTACTTCTTTACCATCTTCCTAAACGTGCCCTTTATTTAAGAAGAATGAAGATAAAAAATTATACTGCTTAGATGTATTTATATATGATTTTATCATCGTATATCCCTAATTGTAGGCCTCCATTTTTGGGCCCTCATTGGCCATAGCTGTACCTATCTATATATAATCCATGCCTCGATGTGGAAGAATAATACAGAAGTTTATCTCTGCGTTCGTCATGGTATCAGAGCTCATGGAGAACACGGAATCTTCAATTGACTTGTCCGATTCTTCTTCTACTGAAATAGAGTTGAAACTTCTTCCCAACCCATCACACTCGAAAAGGGCCCAGAGGCTGTTTGGCTCGCTAAAAAACATGGGATGGAAAGGGAATATTTAGATTTTTCAAATGGGTGGAGATGTTTGGTTGGCGAAAGAGATGGAAACCAATTTTTCGATGAGAAGTGATTTTACCTTAAAATGGGAAGATAGATTCCCACCATTTTTTGTAGAACCTGATTTTCAATCATACGAGGGAAAATATAAAAGACAAATTTCTCCATGTATTGATCTCTAGTTCTTCTTTTTTTTGGTCGACGAGAACTATGGCTGTGCAATGGGCGGGGCAGCCTCGCCACCCGCCCGTTAGGGACCCCACGGGGACCGATCACCCCGTACCCGTGGGGTAACCCGTTTAGACCCGTACCTACGGGTACAGGTCTAAACGGTCGGGGTAACACGGGTAACGGGTTACCCGTGTCAAACCCCCCAAAAGAAAAACAAAAACACCACCAGCAACCTGTAACGGGTAATTGTATTGCATATTTTTGTTCCAGAGGATAAACTCATGTAAGTGCAATTTTGAAGTTAATCATAATGAGTTTCGAAAAAAAAATTAAAGATAGCAAGATAGGGATGCATAAGCTTTTGAAGGCATTTAAGTCAATGAAATAAAAGTCCACCGCTTATAAGAAGAGATAAATCTATTCTTGGAGTCAATCATAATGAGTTTCGGGGAAAAAAAGACAGGGATGCATAAAACAAAAGTGGCGCACAAGGGTGGAGCTGGACGGCTGGAGTTGAGTCAAGGACTGGAGGGTGGAGGCCGCAGCTGGAGAGTGGGGACTGGAGTGGAGTCGGACTCGGTTGTCGGCAACTAGTGTTGCAGGTTTGCAGCTTGGACCTCAGAGAGAGAGAGAGAGAGAGAGAATGCGACGGCCGACAGAGACTAGGTTGTGAGAGCTGAGAGTGAGGCGACGGCGACTGCAACTGAGGGAGGCGACGAAGAGTAGACACTGAGACGGAGTGAGAGCTGAGTGGCGAGTAGCCAACAGACAGTTGAACCGTGGAGACTGGAGCTAACAGACAGAAGACGACGAAGGACCAGGAGGAACGGACATCAGAGAGCCGGAGACTGGAGTGAGTGAATGCTGAGCGCCTGAGCCTGAACTGCTGAAGGCTGAAGCGAATGGGAACAGGCAGCTACGCCTACGGACCTTAACTCAACAATTCAAATTGAATGAATTGATAAATGTGAGTATGTGACCACATTTTTTTTAAGTGCATCTTTTTTTTTCTTTGAGAGGCTGAGAGAGTAATCAGAGTATTATAGCAAGGGATATTTTGAACCCATTGTCATGGATTCTGATGCGGTGTTTTTTTTAAAAAAAAAGAAAAAGGAATTGTTCAACCATTGTGGAGAGGAGTGTTGTTGTTGTACAGTTGCAAGTTTAGTCACTGTCATGGTTGATGCATAAAATATGGGCCGTTGGATGATGCATATGAGATGTGGGGAAGATGTGTGTGAGATGGGATCTGCACCTACTATGCCTCAATGTTTACAATTCCAGTCTCCGTCTGTCACTCTCACTCTGTGATGCATTGCCGCTGCTGTGTCCCAGTCCCATCCCAATTTATTCACTTACTCTGCTGGGTCACAGTCACTCTCACTCTTGGCGGCCCAGTGCAGAATTTTTTTTTGTTAATCCGGGCGGGGACGGGGCACCTCGTGGGTGAACCCGTCCCCCGCCCCGTTAAGAGTGATAACCGCCCGTATTAGACCCGCCCGTCACGGGTTCGATATGGGCGGGTTTAAACGGGTTACATAGTAGCGGGTAGCGGGCGGGACGGGAGGGTTGAGTTTTTTTGCTCACCCCTAACGAGAACTTTGAGTCATCTTTTGTGTCATTGACGTGAGATTCTTGGATAGAAATGATGTGGCAAAATCTCAATCCCCATAATTTGCTTATGTAGATACAGTTACTTTGGCTGCTCATTGGGTTACTTTATCGGGCCGAAAATCACTTTTAGTTCCCTGATCACATAACTAGTTTAGGATCACCAAAATTCATATGATGCTTCTGTGATTTTTCTATTCTCATTTTGCTTCCAGACTTGTCTTTAATTAATTTTTGAAGAAATCCCAAATTTGAGGTTTTTCCGGGTGTTTTTCTTTCAGTTCTAGGAAACTCTTTAACTTTCTCGTGGAAATAATTTTGTCAATTCCTACATTTTTTGACCTATTTATCCTTATTTTGAATTCAAAAATTTGAGGTTTCTGAATATTTTAAATAATTAAACTTAATTAATTATTTATTAAATATCCACATATTAAATAACATTTAAAGTTCCTGTAAAGGTTATTCTTGTCATTTTGACTTGAATCGACCCTCAATTACTGATCAGTGAATTTTTCTCTATCTTTTGGAACTCTGTAAATTTTTTTGATATTCTGGTCAGACTTTGACCAAAATGCCCTTTTATTTTCCTCAATTTACCAAATGCCCTTGAATTTGAAATTTACACTTAGATCCCATTTCAAATGTCACTTTGGTCCTTTAATTTTTAAAATAACACTTTAGTCCCTTACTTTTTAAAATGATAATTTTGCCCATACTTTGCCTACGTTTCACATAATGATATTTTTACCATTCCTTTCCTTGTATCATGCGGACCCTTAATTAGACTGTAGCAATTCGTTTGGCCTTCATATCTAGTTATTGAAAATTTGGATATTACACATACTGAAAAAGGGCATGTAATATGCTACAGGTCAGACTCTTACAAAATAAATTAGGTTTATTAAGGATAAACTCTGATCTAATCAGTTTCCACCCGTACTCCCAGTCAAATCTCTTGTGCATGGGAGTTACCTTAGAGTTAACTTCCAAGCAAGGTTTTTGGTCTAGAGGTGCAAGTCCCATGCGCATCGATATGTCAAGGAGTTACACTCAGCTCTTTCTTTATTAAGTTTTTTATTTATATATTAATTAAGTGTAATATTCTCATTTACATATTTTCTCTCTATTTTATCATATTTTAAACCTAATAAATATAAAATTTTCTATCAAATCATTTTTTATTTCAGTACATACCAAACAATATCTTTATGGGAAAATTCGTCATTATCTTCCTTTTCTTTCAATTACAATCAATTCTTCAATCCAAACCGCCTTTATGGAAAATTGTGGCAGGTAATAGGACCACAGATCTTTAAGTGAATATTAATTATCTCTATGGTAGGAACTAGACTATCTTAAGGGTATAGTCTAGCTCATTAAATGGCCAGAGCTGTAACTATCTGTATATAATATTATAATTCATGCTCCAGCGTGGAAGAATAATATATAAGAATCACTTTCATGATTGCGTTCTCCATGGACCACGTTTCATCTATGAAAATATTTTTCAAAGCTCTTGTTTCATATATAACACAAATCAAAGGAACAAAGCACATGGTTAACAAAGGAAAATCAAGTTAGGCTCCTATAGTTTAACCTGATTTTAATCATGTCTTTGTAGTTTCACCTGATTTTTAATCAAACTCTTGTAGTTTCAAGTCACTAATGAAAAGAAATTACAGGGATTTAATTAAAGATAAACCAAAACTATAATAAAGACCTAATGAAAAGGACAATAAAATTAGGCTAAACTATTAGAATTTGATTAAAAACTACAGTATCATGACTAAAAATTAAGGGAAACTATAGAAACCCATAGATTAATTCAAACAATAGCAGGATATTTTTACTTTTTAGATGCCATGCATGTTTGTCATAGCCATCTACTTCTTGATTTTACCCCTTTTAGCCTTTTGTTTACATTATAAACGTCTACCTATGAGAAGTAAAATCATCGATCTAGAATTTAAAAAAAAAAACCTTACATGAGAAGTAACCATATCCCATTTAAATTTTAATCAAACAGTCACAAAGACTTTATGAAATTTTAAAACCATATTTTCAAAGACGTGACAATTTATGTGGTGCTTGCGTTATATAGTTGTGTGTTTGAACACGCCATTAATCAATATTTTTAAGCATTCATGATTAATCACGTGCAGTTTCCTGGAATAAGCTTCATCCCAATCCTATACGATTTGACTTTTATTTATATACAATTATATGATAAATCAGTGTAAAATAAATCAAGATATACAATAAAAAAATTAATAATTTAGTCCCTATAGCTTTGCCTTAAATTGTAACTCAGTATTTAAACTTTAACTTAATGCAACTTAATCCTTATATAATATTGACTCAGTTGAAATTGAGTTTTTGAACTTTGACTCTCCATAACTTAATACCTATAGTTTTAACCATTCAAAAAGGCTAATCCCAAATTAGTCCTTATAATTTTCATTTTTAACTAAAATGCAGGGATCAACTTATTATAAGGTTAAAACTATATGGACACTAAATTGCATTAGTTAAATTTCAAAAACTGAGTTTTAACGGGGTCAAAATTATAGATATTGAATTGTAACAAGTTAAGTTCATAAACTGAGTTACAACGTGTCAAAATTGTAGGGTACTGTATATGATTATTTTTTCAAAAAGAAAAAACAATATAACTCATTTTTCAGGCACACAGAATGCAAGGCCAAAACTCTATAAATATGCATGGCATGTGGTATATAGTGGCAGACAACTAAGGACGTTGCAATAAGCATCAAGTCTTTAAACTATTCTAAAACGAGATAATGGCATGGAAGCCAAGAAATCCATTAATGGAGATTTCATGGATTCTGGTGACAACCATGATTGTGTTGTATTCTTGTTCCTCAGATCTGTTGATAGTTAGTGGAGAGACATGGAAGCCGACATGGACAAAGGAGGCAGCAGAAGAAGCAGAGGTTGTGGCAGCCATAGAATGTTCTGGACATGGAAGAGCCTACTTGGATGGTTTGCATCTCAACGGCCATCACTTGCCTGCTTGTGAATGCAATCCTTGTTATTATGGCCCTACCTGTTCCCAATTTAATTCCAGTTGCTCTGCAAATGCTGGAAGGTTCAAATCTCTCATCTCTATTACGATTTAATTTTTTTTATTTAGAGGAACAAACACTAACTACATTAGGTTAGAACCGAGGATTCGGGAGACAGATCGAAACAGTAATAAGACCTACTTATTTGAGTCTCGTTCTTAGTATATGTACACTAGAGAGAATATCCTTTAATTTCTATTTGCACTATTTTACATTCATTACATATAACTCTATGCATATCCTATAGCTGGCATTAAATTTGAATAAAAGAGGAGGGTTATATTATGCTCCTGACAGTCAACATAAAGCTTGGTCAAATATTTAATGTGAATTAATGAAATTTTTTTGTTAATTATAGGTTCTTATTAGATGACCTCATCTAGTGGGATAAGAATTTCTGTTGTATAATTGAGGAGAGAGATCGAAACAATAATAAGATCTACTTATTTGTACTAGTGTCACCCTTCATTTATACAGAAGGTCCTTAGTTACTGTACAATACTTCATTAAACTTTGGATTTAGGAACTAATTAAATATTTTGTTGTGGGATTATATTGTGTTTCCTTGTTGGCATCTTGTATATATCTATTTGCATCAGCTTAAATTATTGATCAAAATGCTTGTCTACATTAATACTCTGCATCTATCACTTTTTACTCAGTTTTATTCATAGGAACTTTGTTGTGTGAAGATAGGAATATTTGTTTTTCAATTTAACAAGCTAGGTGGATTTGGTACAGGACATAGCATAAAGTGTAAATAAACCTGCTTAAATAGTACTAATGATTTTTATATTTTATATTGATATTAATAATATCGATTCATGAAATGAGTAATCGATAATCATACTTACTACATGACATTAATTAGAAAGAAGGAAAAACTTCCTAAACTAGTGATTAAAAGTAATTTTTCCTTCTAATATTCTCTCTATTTTTTGTCCAAAAAAAACCAAAATTCGAGTTACGTACGCTTAATGCTATATATTTTTTGAGATCATATTTTGTAAATCTTTATGTTATTAGAATTCTTACAATTTCGTATGGTGGTATAGTGGGGATCCATATTTCTTGGAGCCATTTTGGATGAGAAGAAAAGAGAAGAGTGCAATATTGGTATCAGGTTGGCACAGAATGGGATATTGGTACAGTGATGGATCATTAATATCAGAGATGCTTGTGAAGTACATACAGAAATTGCATAAATTGGTTGGGAATGCAGAAACCGAGGGAAGGTTCATTATATTTGGGAGTGGTTCTACTCAGCTCCTCAATGCTGCTGTTTATGCATTCTCTCCCAATTCTTCCTTGCATTCTCCTGCTAAAGTGGTTGCCACTGCCCCATATTACCCGGTAAGCCCTACAAACTCAGTCACTTGCCCCGTTCGGTCAAGTAATATATATATATATAACCCAATTTCAACCTAATTTGGTTTAGCCTGATTAATTTGATGTCGCTTGCTTAAATCGACCGATAGGCTGGACTGTCTATTGGGTTGTATTTTATGTTTTTTTGTACCTCGTGAGCCTACAAGAATGTTATTTTGATACTTTTTTTAAAAAAAAACAAAGAAATAATACATGTTTTTCTTTTAATTTTGAGTATGATTATGAATTTTTGAGTTTAATTGTTTATGCTTTAATAAGTTTGTTATATACACTTGAGGAATATTAATTCCTTTTTACGGTAATACATGAATTTTTTATATTTTAATTAAATTATATTATTTTAATCCTGATCGTTTTCATCGGGTTAAACTATTCACTTTTGAATCGCTTCTTCAACCGCTACAATGACCAGTCCAATTTTTAGCTGCTTACACATCTCATAACACTCTTTTGTAATAAACTTTGTTTTCTATCGTTGATATTGATCTCATTCTCAATATGTTATGAGAAAATTGTGAATTAGAGGGGAAAATGTTATTTTGGTGCAAGGAAATTTCAAATCAACGACTTAATAAATAATTGTGCTGAAAAATGACAGGTTTATAGGCAACAAACGGAGCTTTTCAATTCATTGGACTATAGATACCAAGGTGACACATCGTTGTGGAAGAAGAATTTGTCAGAAAATGGCAAGAACAGCAGATTTATTGAGTTCGTAACCTCACCAAATAACCCAGATGGGAGATTAATGAGGGCTAATCTTCAAGGACCTAACGTTAAGACAGTTAATGATCATGCTTATTATTGGCCACACTTCACTCCTATTCCTTCTCCTGCTAATCAAGAACTCATGATCTTCACAATCTCCAAGCTCACTGGCCATGCAGGCTCTAGATTTGGGTAATTAATAATACTTCATTATTTGAGTCTCACATTTCTATACTGATGCTGAAAATTAAAACACTAGCTAGCTAGAATCCACTTAGGTAGATATCATTTTAGAGTTGCATCCTAGATGTGCAATATCATTACTTACTAACAAACCACTTTTTTAATTAAAAATTAATTTACGGGTGCATATAATTTTACCTGATTCTTAATCAAATTTTCATAGCATTTTCCCTTGTTTTTATCAGGTCCTTATAGTTTCATCTGATTTTACTTGGGTCCTTGTAGTTTTTTTCCTTTTAATCATGTCCCTATTGTTGTTATTGATTCATGTAGCCGACCTCATTTATTGGAGCAAAGGCTTCGTTGTTGTTCTTGTTGTTGTAATCATGTTCCTGTTATTTTACTTGATTATTAATCATCTTGGTAGTTAGTTACATGTGATTGATAAAAAGGGGAAAATACAAGGACTCTATCAAAAAAGAGAAACACTATAGGAATCTAATTGGAATCAAGTGAAATATAAGAATTGATAAGAAAGGGATACTTTATAGGGATCTGATAAAAAATAAGGGGAAATTATAGAGACTTATAGATTAATTTTTTCCCCTTTTGTGTCACTAATTTTTACCTAGGAAAACATGACATTTATATAATTCACATTTAGAAAGTTACTTTGTTACATTCCATTTTCACAAACCAAATTCACTGCTTTGCTTTCTTTCTGATACATCTCATACAGGTGGGCATTAGTGAAGGATGAGGCTGTATACCAAAAGATGCAGACATATTTAGAATTGAACACCATGGGAGTTTCTCGAGAATCTCAGCTGAGAGCTTTGAAGCTTCTTGATGTACTTCTTGAAGAAGAAGGGGACGACGGCACAGAAATATTCAAGTTTGGTTATTCAACAATGAAAAACCGATGGACAAAGTTAAAACACACCTTATCCAAGTCAAATCGATTCTCTCTTCAGAAGTTAACTCCCCATTACTGCTCCTTCTTCAAAAGGGTTAGGGACCCTACGCCAGGTATACGTAACTGATTAATCATCAGTTTGCATGTTGCATATATGGTTTAATTAGTATAATTTGTGAATTTTTAAACTTTGTTTAGTGAACTTCAAACATATATATATAATGTGAAATTTATATGACATACAGCATATGCATGGTTGAAATGTGAGAGAGAAGAAGACAAAGATTGCTATGAAGTGCTTAAAGCAGCAAAAATAGATGGTCGTAGAGGAAGTGTGTACAGTGCCAACGATAGTTATGTTCGTTTGAGTCTCATCAGAAGCCAAGATGACTTTGAAATACTCATCAACCACCTCCAAAACCTCGTTGGCTAAACTTAATTAGTCTCTCTCTCTCTCTCTCTCTCTCTATATATATATATAATATTTGACTTCAAAGTTCAGTAATAAAAGTCCATGTACAATGTATAGGGGCGGTCGATATGTATCAGGTGGGTTAGAACAAATGTTATATTTTATATTAATTTGACATTCATGCCAATGCTAATTATATAGATGGTGATCATATTGATGTCTTTGAATAAATGAACTTCCAATGTTCATGTGGCTTAATGATATGAAAGATCCCTCATGAGAGTTAGACGTCGTATACTCAATCCAATCCTATTTGTAATCTTAAACTATTAGCATAGTGTCGGTTTCTTTAAATCAAAATACACGTTATTTCCTGAATCAGTGCATGTAAGTTTAGAAATGTGCACTAGCAAGAATCGTTGAAAAATGATCATTCTGAAGATGTAATTTTTAATTTGTGATGGCTCCTACCTCCAAATATCAATTATACATTATGCTAGATTCTAGGGAGAATTGAGGATAAATCCTTTATTGAAAAATTAATTGTAGAATGAAACCTTCCATAAAATGTAACTGAGCTTCCACATCATTTGCAACTGAGTTTCCACGTTATGCAACTAAGCTTCCACATATGCAACTGAACTTCTATATAGTAGATTTTATTATCTAATTAATTCCTTAATAGGGGATTTATCCCCAATTCTCCCTAGATTCTATGTTTTAATGATGGGTTTTGATGATAGAAAGACCAAAAAGAGAATCTTAGCCACAATTCTGTTTGAAGTCATGGTAATCGAATAGACTGTGCGAATCTGAAGACGCTGTGACTAGTCAAATGAGTTAATCAAACATAAATGTCCAGAGGATAATTGAATAGCATAATTGATAGGACGAGCTTATCCCATGAGTTATCTATGTTAGTGACATATAGTATATTCGAATATATTGAGCTTTATTGAAGAAGTTTACATGACGTTATTCGGAAGAAGTCATGACCACTCGAATGAGTTAATTAAATAGACATGTCCAAATGATGATCAAATAGCATAATCCTTCATATAAAAAGCTTATTATAGAAGTTATCCAAGTCAGTGATCGAACAGTATATATACTCGAATTTATTAAGCTGTATTGAAGAAGTTAAGGTGCATAGTTGAATATATGTAGTAATGAATGCCTGTTGAAGCTTAATCAAATAATACATTTGAATAAGGTAATCAAAGTACTCGATTAAGGATAAAGCGTGTTGAAAATTCATAGCATTAGAAAGTGTGA
>JANTPZ010010813.1:0-18045 GCA_025593235.1 Vachellia pachyceras | reverse complement strand
TCAAGGTTGGGACCTTGAATTTATTGGGTTGAGAATTGATCAGAAAACAGAGAGTGTGAGACTCTGTTTCATTACGTATTGTAAGAGGGAGTGAGAATCTCCATTGTAAAGGCTGAAGAGCCTGATTTATTGGTTATTAGTGGATTACAAAGCTCAGAGGTGCTCTGAGGACTGGACGTAGGTCTGAGGGATCGAACCAGGATAAATCGCCTTGTTCATCTTTCCTTCTCTTTCGGGGACATTGCTCTTACTTTTGTGATTTAAGTTTTAAATTTTTAAAGTGACCAATTCACCCCCTCTTGGTCTTATCCTGCACTAACAAAAAGACTTGTTAATTTAATAGAGATGTCTGCAAAATTGGTATAAACACCTAACTCTTATCTTTCATTTTCTTTCGCATTGTTATTTCATACCGTAATAATATTTTTTATATTTTTCTTTAGGATTCAAAATTTTCTTCATTACAACTACTGCACGAGCTTTAGAACACAATTAGAAAGGTTGACTTTCAAATGCCACCGGGGGTTGTGGGCGAAGAGAAGACATATCCCTTAAGGTTGGACAATAAAGATGTTAGAGTTTTTATGTATGCAGGACTTAGATCTAGGATGGGCGAACTTGGTAATCCTGTAATTTCTTTACCCTTGTTTACTTTTATATTTGTTGCATTGATTTCTATTTATGTATTAACTAATTCTAATATTCATTTTAATTCTATGTTAGATGCTTTTACTATACTAAAGTAGGAAAAATGATATATATATATATATATATATATGGATTTTTATGCCATTCGGCCATGCAAAGGACTTACAACATATTAGAGATATTGGAACACGTGAGACATTACATTTTATGTAACTATTCGTTAACAAGTCAGTTAGTTCATGTCACCAATATAGTTAGTCTGTTGCATTCTATTCTGTTCTGTTAGCTTTTCAAGATTGGCTTTGCTTGAACACGTGAGTTACAGCTGTCACAGGAGCTTTGGTCAATAATTATAAATGCTCCCCATGTACTTATGTCAGAGAAATAAGATGAAATACATATTGTGAATTCTACTTTCCCTGAGTATTTAACATGGTATCAGAGCCCGTGAGCTCCGATCTCCATCATCAATCGCATTAAACATATTCCTTTTTCTTCGTCGCTCTCTGAAAGGAACTCCACCGCTTCAGAGAACGCAATCTCACATATTAGATGGCCACATCTGGATCTCTCGGTGACAGTGCCTCCACCTCTGTCCTTGCCTTCCACCGAGGCTTCTCAAACAAGAAAATCATCATAAAACTTGATGATGCTAACTTTCTCCTATGGAAGCAACAAGTCTTCTTCATGGTGAAGCAGCACAAGCTACACCACTTCCTCGACGGATCTATAGCCCAACCACCAAGAACCATCCGAAGTGATGAAGGACGAGAACGGACGAATCCTGCATTTGAGGAGTATGAGGCACTGGACTCAGCCTTGGCCTCCTGGCTGCTAGCATCGGTAGCTCCAAACATTCTCCCTGAGCTAGTCAGTCTGGAGACAACAGCACAGATCTGGTCTAAACTCAACAAACTATACTCCAGCAAATCCGATGCTAAGATCCTTTCTTATCGCAACCAGCTTGCAAACCAAAGTAAAGGCGAGTTGTCAATGAGAGATTACCTAGCTAATGTAAAGTCCATCTGCGATCACTTGGCAATGCTAGGCGAAAAAATTGATGAAGCAAGCCAGATCTCTCATATCCTCAGTGGACTCACAGCTAAGTACGAATCTGTAACAGCAGTTATAAATGCAGCCAGACCAAAATTTGATGTTGAAATGGTAACTACATTGCTGATCGACTCTGAAGCCAGGCAAAAAAGGTTCCTATCTAATGGAATCTCTGGTCATGCTCACCACGTTGCTGCATCTGGCCCATACGCTATGGATGACTTCACAGATGAGTCACACTTTGCATACTATACTCAAGGACCATTCACAGGCCAAGGGAACAGAGGCCCAAGACCACCTATTCCCTTTCGAGGTGGAACTCGTGGAGCATTCCGAGGACGTGGCCGGTTCACCAACATTAGGCCTCTATGCCAGATCTGCCACAAAATGGGACATACTGCTGACAGATGCTATTTCAGGTATGAAGAATACAAACATAATCCCTCTTCACGGCCAGTCACACATCCCACTACTCCTTATGCTAGAGCATATTACACTCATTATGATTTCTCTGACTACAATTCATATGAGTATGATCCTGGTGGTATAACACACATACTGCTTAAGCATGTGAGCCCAGCAGCCGTGAACTCATCAAACACAAATAGTGGACTTCAGCCATCAGTCACACCTAAGGACATTACTCCAACAGCCAATGCAGTGCATGCTCAGGCTTATATTGCCTCCCCAGCAACCATTGCTGATGAAGCCTGGTACCCGAATTCTGGAGCCACCGAACACATTACTAATGATGCTTCCATTCTTACCCCCACACTCTGTCCAATCAGGAACCGGAACAGTTCAAGTGGGCACAGGTGAGTCCTCTCCTATCACTCATATTGGCCATATCCAACTAAATACTAGAGCTGACACATTTACAATGAATAGAGTCATATGTGTTCCTCGAATGCAAAAGAACTTGCTATCTATAGCTAGATTCACTAAGGAAAATAATGTCTCTGTCGAACTCTTCCCTAACAAGTGTGTTGTTAAAGATCTGAGTACCTTCCGACCACTGATGTATGGCATTGAGAAGAATGGCATGTACCCCCTCCTATCTGCTGCTCACTCACACTCCAGGACCTGCAAAAATAATACACCAGCAGTTCACACTGTCTCCAATAACACAATTGACATTTGGCATCAACGTCTGGGATGCCCATCTTTAAAGACTGTCAAACTTGTCTTGAAATGTAATTCCATTCCATACTCTAACTCTGATTCACAAGTGTTGTGTAAAGCTTGTCAATATGGGAAATCTCATAAACTTCCTTTCCCTAGCTCAACCACTGTGTATCAAAAACCTTTACAGCTATTAATACTAGATGTATGAGGACCTGCTCCCATTGTTTCACATGGATCAGCATACTACTTAGCCATTGTTGATGCATATAGCATATTTACATGGATTTATTTCATGCACAAAAAGTCAGATGCATTAGTGAAATTCAAGCAATTTAAGTTGATGATTGAGAATAAACTTAACCACAAAATTCAACAAGTGCAGACTGATAATGGAGGTGAATTTCTAGCATTTAAATCATTTCTCAATGAAAGTGGCATTGAACACAGACTTTCCTATCCACACACGTCTGAGCAGAATGGTTTGGTAGAAAGGAGACACATATTGATTGTAGAAATAGGCTTTACTCTATTGGCTCAAGCCTCCTTGTCATTATTCTATTGGCCAAATGCTTTTGCTACATCAGTTTTTCTATTAAATCGCCAACCATCAACAACACTGAAGCTTAAATCCCCATATGAGAAGTTATACAACACTCAACCAGACTACTCAATTTTAAGGGTATTTAGGTGTGAATGTTTTCCATATATTAGACCTTACAATGCTCATAAGCTTGATTTTTGTTCTATCTCATGTGTGTTCATTGGTTATAGCTCTCAACATAAGGGCTATCAGTGCCTAGACTTGAGTACAGGTCGAATATATGTCTCCAGGCATGTCAAATTCAATGAAACTAACTTTCCAGGAATGAAACAACACTGTGTCAAGCAGTATGTAGGTCACTCTACACCTACAACAGATGTTGTCTCATCATTCAACTCCAGACTCACAACATGCCCACTCCTGAGGCATGGATGCTTGCATGCTCCTGAACATTATGGGAATGCACCAGCTGGAACTACATCACCCAGCACTACTACACGTCAGAACCAGCCAACACCAGTAAGTACCTGCAACACTCATCCGATGACTACTAGAAGCAAATATGGCATATTCAAGCCCAGAGTATTCATGGCTGTAAATCACCAAACACCAAACTCCATTGAAGAGGCACTATCTAACCCAGAATGGAAGGAAGCTGTTATGGAAGAATACAATGCATTGAAAATGTTTGGCACGTGGGAAGTTATCCCTCTCCCACATGGCCGTAAGACCATTGGCTGCAAATGGGTGTGGAAAAATAAAACCAATGCTGATAGGTCTTTAGCAAGGAGAAAATCAAGGTTAGTTGCTAAGGGGTACTCTCAGGAAGCAGGCATTGACTATTATGATACCTTCAGTCTTGTAGTCAAAGCTGCAACAGTCAGAATTCTGCTTACAATTGCTGTAACCTACAAGTGGAAATTGCATGAGTTAGACTTCAACAACGCATTCCTGAATGGGGAACTCACTGAGGAGGTATATATGGACCCCCCACCTGGTTTCATGCTTGGAGCAGCAACATCAGATGGCAGACCACTTGTCTGCAAACTAAAGAAAACAATCTATGGACTCAAACAGGCTCCCCGAGCATGGTTCCAAAAGCTCAATGAATCACTACTCAAGCTAAACTTTGTGGCCTCTCGAGCTGACCCATGGATGTTCATTAGAAAAACAACATCATCTGTCACTTATTTGATACTCTATGTTGATGATTTAGTGATTACTGGATCCAATGAAGAGGATGTTGAGAGGGTCATCTCTGTCATGAGCCATCTCTTCTCACTAAAGGTTCTTGGTAAGATGTCCTACTTCCTTGGCATTGAGTTTCATCAATTGCCAACTGGATTATTGATGACTTAACAGAAGTACACTAGTGAAATTCTCGCTAAAATGAAGTTTCTAGCAGCTAGACCAAATGATACCCCCATGGCATCTAATGTACAACTCTCAACTACAGGTGGAGCCAACTTCATGAATCAAAAGCTGTACAGGAGTGTCATTGGTAAGCTTCAATACCTCTGCTACACACGACCTGAAATCTCCTTCGCAGTAAACAACCTAAGTCAATTCTTACAAAATCCCAAAGAGCCACACTGGGTGTGTGTCAAAAGACTCCTTCGATATCTAGTTGGAACTGTTGAATATGGTCTTTTAATCCAACCAGCCTCACGATTCCATGTTCAGGCTTTTGCAGATGCAGATTAGGCAAGAAACAAAGAAGACAGACGATCCATAAGTGGATATTGTACCTATCTAGGAAGCACACCAGTAACTTGGTCTTCCAAAAAATAGCATGTAGTCTCTCGCTCCTCTACCGAGGCTGAGTATAGGAGCCTTGCTGATGCTTCATCTGATGTACTATGGGTAATGGCTCTACTTCAAGAAATGCACATGAAGGTCACTGATTCTCCCACAGTCTGGTGTGATAACTCTGGAGCTGTAGCCTTAGCAGTTAACCCAGTTCTTCATGCCAAAACCAAACATGTAGAACTGGATCTTCATTTCCTACGAGAGAAAGTAGCTTCTGGGCTGTTGCAAATTGGTTATGTTCCCAGTTATGAACAGGTGGCAGATATACTAACCAAACCACTGGGAAGAGCTCTATTCCAACACTTCCGTGAACGACTGGGCATAAAATCCAGTCAACGATTGCATCAAATTTCTTAACAGGAATAGCAGAGGGGATATTAGAGATATTGGAACACGTGAGACATTACGTTTTATGTAACTATCCATTAACAAGTCAGTTAGTTCATGTAACCAATATAGTTAGTCTGTTGCATTCTGTTCTGTTAGCTTTTCAAGATTGGTTTTGCTAGCTTTGCTTGAACACGTGAGTTACAGCTGTCACAGGAGCTTTGGTCAGTAATTATAAATGCTCCCCATGTACTTTTGTCAGAGAAATAAGATGAAATACAGATTGTGAATTCTACTTTCCCTGAGTATTTTATATTTGTTGCATTGATTTCTATTTATGTATTAACTAATTCTAATATTCATTTTAATTCTATGTTAGATGCTTTTACTATATTAAAGTAGGAAAATTGATATATATATATATATATATATATGGATTTTTATGCCATTCGGCCATGCAAAGGACTTACAACACACTAGACAAGAAGTGGGCAATACAATTGGATACTCCAAATTACCTATTTCTCGCTCCGAATATAGAGAAGTAATTCAATTATATTTATTTACACATATTCAATTTATTGAGAATTGTTTTGTCATCCATCGATGTTTAAACTTTTATATCTTGTTGTAACCACTTAAGTATGTGTGTTGCCTGCCCCGTAGATAATATTTTCTACTGGTTTGATTTTTTTGGGTCACCCTTCGAACAACAAATGAAGAGCGTATTCAACATGTAAGTTTGTTTGAAAATAAATTAGGTAGTTTTGACTTGAGTGATTTGTCTTAATATCTTGTGATAATATTTAATGATAAAACTTTTAAAACATATTATATGATGGGTGGCAAACGTAAAAGTGCTGGCCATACAATTTGGATTCGATCAGATGTAATAGTCTGTATTTTTTTTTTTGCCATTAACAAGTAATTTTTATGCCTTGTTTCATCATTTAATTATTTATCATTTCATATATATTTTAATTCACAGTGCTCTTAACAAATGGCAAATACAAAGTATTTGTTCTGTTTTCCGTTTCATGTATGAAATTATCCAAAGTGGATCTCTTGAAAACTTGTTAGAGGTGATTTTTTCTATAATATCAATTAATGTTACTTTTATTTTCTTTAAAATGTTGCTAACAAAAAGTGTTTATAAATTCTATGAAACAACCGTACACTACTAATGAGATTGATTTCTTTTGAGACTTACTGGCACAATCTCTCCTTAAATATGTTGGCGAATTTTGAACATAGGTTTACAAGGTTGTTAATACATAGGTAATGAATTATTAAATACAATTCTAGTTATAGTTTTCTTAAAATAATGTAGAACCTGCTACGTACGTTCATTATTATCATAAATGGACATGAGAAGGGGTAGTTTTCTTAAAATTAGATCTTCAAAATAATAAAAACAAAGAAAATGGAAATCTTTATAATTTTTAGATAGTATGAAACTTTCATAGCATAAGGGCGGATCAAGGCAGTGGATTGTCAATCAACCGTGTGTAGGTTCAATTCCAGTGGTTCGCCCATAACCAAGTTACCATTATTTCTTTTTCTGCTTTTTTGTTAAGTTTATTTTTTTTAATAAATGATTCACTACAAAAGGATTTTTGGTTTAGTGAACGAATCACGGTCCATAATTCCTATTTTTTTAAAGACGATAAAACAAATTCTAGACGTGAGAGGTGATGTAATAACCACGTACTTGTAACGTATCTAACAAAGACGTCCAACACGACATGGACGCTAGAAGTCTTAAAAAATGAACATAAAAAGTGTCTATTGTAGCAATGCTCTAAAGATCTAACTCGCAACTTCGTGTTGAGGTAAAAAAATTTATAGAAGTGCTTGGTATCAGTTAAACCAAAGGGTTTTGATGGAAAATACATAATGGGAAATTATTTTTAAAAGAAAATAACAAACAAAGTTAAAACACTTTAAGTCTTTTCTCCCTTTTGAAATAAAAATTACTATAAAAGAGTAGCTCTGGTTAGCTCAATTGGACTAGGTCAAACCGCCATGTGATCTTCTGTAAAGATCAATGGTTAAAATCAATTCGTTGTAATAAATGTTCAAAGTATCATTTAAAAAATAGAAAAAATTATGCAGAGATTTCAAGAAACAGAAAAAATCATCATCGCCTCCCCAGAAAATGAAGTTGGAATTTTACTGGATTTGGATTAAATTAACTGTAAATGTGAAAATACCTCTTTAAATTTGGTTGTTTGAAATGGAAAGTGAAAGAGAAAAACATAAAGAAGAAAATGGTAAAAATATCTTTTTACATTTGTAATTAATTTAATCCAAACATTATGCAACTCCAACTCAGATTCATGAATTTTAAGGATCTCGTGCTCATTGTCTTTGAACCTTACTTCCAAGTGGGATTTTGAAATTCAAATAAAAAGTTAAAAAATGTCACTTTCATTGTTTTTAATCAGGCAGAAAAGAAATGGGGAAAATGGTCACGAAACTGGATGGGGCCCGTGAATTAGTGTAGAATGCTCCATTTCAAGCAACTTGTTAAGTCGATTTGTCATTTTGCCATTTTATTATTCCTTTTCATGTCTACCAAATACGATAGAATAAGTATATGTTTGGGAACACCGTGAAGAAGTAACTTTACCATGTACGAAGTAAATTTGTCAAGGAGATTATTTGGTTTTACAAAAAAAATATTGTTGAACGCACGTTTGACCTTTTCAAATGTGATTCCAAATAAGCCATTATATGTGAAGACTTAAAAATAGCTGAACGCAATGAATGATTGACAAATATATTAAAATGTTGGATATTGGATTTAGCTAATGTTAAAATATGCTTTCCTCCGCCTATATAGCTAGTATCAATAATTAAGAAAACCGATTAAATTAATTAATTAAAATAAATGTGTGTCAATTTTCTTAAAATACCCCTTGATGAAAACCCCCTTTTAGCGTGTGTAATAAGTAATAATTTAAAAAAAAAAATTAGATATGTGAGGCAAGCATATTAAGGTTATGTTATATTTGAGATTAAATCGAACGTAACCTCTTAACAAACTCTCATGTTTAAAATAAAAAAGGCTAAAGTATACTTTTAGTCTTTTATGTTTGCGTCAGGTTTCACTTTAGTCCTTTAAGTTTAAAAAGTGCACGTTCAATTCATCAAACTTAACGCCGTTAGTATATCTTAACAGAAATTGATGACTCATCAAACACTTAAATGATATGACATCCACGTGGCTGAACAACAGAAGATGTTCTTTGACAGAATAGTTAATGATGCCGGATAACCCTTTTGATTCAATTATTCAACGATCAAAAAGGATAAATGATAAGTAAAAAGAAAACCTAAAAGGTTGGAATGATTAGTATCAATGGATATAGTTGTTTTTATTTTAAATCTTTTTTATTTTACACAATTTAAAATATCAAATTTATTATATTATTAAATTAAAATGCGAATATGCTTTGTCAACGTTTTATTGCACAGTCATCAATTAAATTTGATGAGTCAGCAATTTCCGTTAAGAGAGACTAACGGCATTAAGTTTGAGGGACTGAATTAAGGTGCACTTTTTAAACTTAAAGGACTAAAATAAAACCTGAAGCAAACACAAGAATTAAAAGTATATTTTAACCAGAAAAAAAAATTAGATATGTGAGGCGGCCTGGGATGAATCCGCCTCCCCCTGATCTCACTAAAGCCTTGCAAGGTGGCTTGACTCCTTTCTTCTTCAATGTTGAGTTGTTAACCTAATAATAAAAGGGCAAATGACAAAACTACTTTTTAATTCCCTAATTCCTATTCACACAAATTTATTTTACTTAAGAAGAAATAAAAAAATAAATTCATTGTAGTCCAATAATTATTTTCCATAACTAATATTTCATTAGGATCTTAAAATTGTAAAATATGTATTAAGTAAGATATCATTCAAGATTTAATCAATTAATTTTTATAAGATAAAATATAATTTATTAAATTATATTATTGTGAATTAGTTTATGTTATTTTAATACGATCCTTAATTCCGATCTAATCTACTAACCCTTAAACTATTGTGTTGACCAATTTACCATTGGTTGATTAAAGTAATAGTAATAGTAATAGTTGGAAAAGCAATATAATGACATTAATATACAGTGACAACATAGGAATTTTGACATTATAAAAGGCCAGTACTCGCATCTGTGTTCTCCACACCAATAAATCAATATAATCTCTCCAAAAATGAGAGCTCCAAGTAAGATGGTTGCCAAGTGGTTACTTGTTCTTTTGATTGCTGTTGATTTTCTCATCCCTATCTCTCTCGCCGATGCAGCAGCGCATCCCCGATACTCCTACCGGTGGGTACCACCTTTGGGAGCCGGAGTTCGTGGCCTTCCAGACGGAAGCAGGTTTGTCCCTCCCCCTATGAGGCCATATTATAAACGAAAACCACCGCCGCCGCCGGCCGGGAAAGCACCACCAAGCACAAAAAATTTATAGCTTACTCGTGTATATTGTTGTTTTAGAGTTAGTTAGAAACTCACTTGCTCTTATCGCGTCTCTTTTTTAAATTCAATTTTAGCAATTTAAGAAAGAATGTATTAGGTTTCTCTTCAAGAGATACCGACACACTAGTAAGAGTATTCGTCGTCGTCGTCGTCGTAGTAGGGTGTATCACAAGCAAGTGCTTTGTGATGAAAATAAATCTCCGGCTCCGGCCAAACACTCGTCTCTCTCTCTCTTCTTGGACTCCCATGCATTCCTTTCCTCCCTTCGCCATCAAAATAGTCAAAAGGTTGTGGGCCCCACCCATTAAGCTTACGCTGAGTGATTTCAAGTTTATAAACAACTTTATTATTTTTTAATAGAAAAACTCTTGTTTAACAGGAAAAATGCACTTTTTTAAAGGAAATAATATGTATTTTTTATTCACACAAAAAACACATTTTTAATAAAATTTACGGAGTTATTTACAACTAGATATATTTTAGCTACATTGTTAAGTATTTATAAATATCCGGTCAAAAAAGTATTTATAAATAAATAGTACTATAAATTCTATATTTTAAGTACCAGAAACACACAATTTTGTACTAGAAATTTTGTATAAAATATGATTTTAAGTACTCATATTTCCCTTCAATTTTTAATTTGGTATATATGCTTTTTCTCTCAAAAAAATCGTTAACTAGGTTAAAGTGCTAATAGAGCAATATTAAGGGATTTTATAACTAATATACATGAACAAAATTGTTTTTCCAATAATTGAATACCTTCTTTGAAACCCCCTTTTTTTCCAAATGAGAGTGAAACGTAAACGATTAGATTGAATTTCATACACTCTCTGTCAACTAAGGTCTAAAGATGAGACAGACATGTATCCAGTAAAAAGAAATTTGTTAGACCATCTTTAGCTAATGTCTAAAGCATCGATATCGCAATTCAAAGTCTGAATATGAATAAAAATCAAACTATTGGCACTCGTGTTGCATTCAGTCATCAACATATCAATCGGAGTCTTGCAATCATATTCAAGAATAACCTTTCTGAATCGTTAATCCTAGATTAATTTGAAACCTTTGAAATCATCAGCCCATTCCAGGGTTTCAAAGGCGCTACAGTTCCCTAAGGTATGAACTTCTAAATAATTACTTCTAAAATAATATTTATTGATTACAATTTATATTAAAATATGTCTTAATTAACTGATCAACCATTCACTATAATAAACATCTAAATATTTTGATAAATGTGAAAATCTATAATACAGTCAAAATTTATAACAAAAATGTTTCTTGAACCAAAGGATCAAAGGAAAGTATCTCCATGACAGTAGAGCAGTGTTTTTTCCATGCAGGTAGCCATGCCACAAGGCCAGATGAAGCAGAAAGAAAGATGGGTTTCATTAAGCTATCTTTCTTTTTGGTAGCCATACTCTCATTCTTCTTTGTGGTACACATCCAAACATCAATACAGTTTCAATACTTCTTTGAACGACATGTATTCTTCCACTGATCGATGAAGGTCGGTGCAATGCCAAAGCTTCTGGCAGTGTCATATATGATCGACTACATGGACCTGCCTCGTTGTATTTCACTTTTAAATCCCCCTTCCATATTATATTGCTCATAATAAAATGGTTACATGTAATATGTGTGTGTGTGTGTGTGTGTGGGTGACTGATTAATTGTCTAAGTCCATTTTTAGTTTTGCACAATTCCTCCTAATGCCGGGACGGATGTGTACAAATTGATGGTCGTTAATATCTCTTTGAGGTCATCCAATTACTGTGAACTTTGATTTGGCATGAGTTTTGGTCATACTTCACCGATTGAACTTCTAAAGGACATAAAAGAGATTATCATGTTCACTAAATCTTATCTTTATCTTGGATTTCAAATTTTGTAGTAATCACTGTTCAGGCAGTTTCACTGGTGGAGATGAACTTGAATTGAAATTTGAGTAGTTATCAGACCGGGACATTGTAGCTAGAATAATTCCAAACAGCACCAACACTACAAATTGAAATCAAACTATGAGAAAACTTTGCTGCAGCAGAATTAATGGTTGATTTTCATGGTCTATTTAAGATTAAAGAAAGACGGTTTCACTTACTCGAAGAAGCATTTGTCAAATATCCACATTTATGGGAATGGAAACTCTCGCAGAGAACTCTCAGGATTTGCTAGGTGGGATACAAGTCCTTAGCTGACATGTTGGCATCGTTAAAATCAGAGACACCAAAAACAATGGATGATTCAAAGATGAAGGAATTTGAAAATCTATATTATGAAGTGGAATATTTTGGCTTTGACAAGATGTGGTTGGCATCTATTCGCCAAAGAGTAATGGGTAAGCAAGCTGATCATAATAACAAGTTAAAGCAGCTGGATAATTTGGAGTCTCAAATTAGCAACTTGGAAGAACAACTTAGTGATGCAAGAGCAAGCTTGGCCAGTGTGAAGGATTATCTCTCAAAACCTGACCTGTAACTCCTTGAGGTCACCCCATTTGTGTGAACTTTGATTTGGCATGCATTTTGATATAACCTTTTTTTCCCAGTTGAACTTATAAGCGACATAACAGATTATCGTGTTCTCTAAATCTTACCTTTGTCTTGGATTTCAAATGTCTATAATAATCACTATTCAAGAAGTTTTGAACTGAAATTTGGGTATCTATCAGACCAGGACAATGAGGCTGGAATAATTCCAAAGAGCCCCAACACTACAAATTCAAATCAACCTGTGGGAAAAACTTTAAACCAAAAAGAAGAAGAAAAATCATTCGCTGTATTTGTCAGTCTAAACTTCAACAGGACTTTGACAACAAAGTTGATAGAAAATTTAATCGCAAACACCATAAACACTGCACCAAAGTGTTGTCCAGTTTCTCACGCTGAACATTAACTTGATGATGAAAATAATCAACAAGCCATAGCACAGAGACATGCCCAGCCCTTCATTTTGGTTTTGCAAAATAACTCTCTCACACACGCACACGGGAAGCCAAATAGTGCCGCAGGCCATAAATTCAGTGAATAGCCTCTACCTTCCTCTGTCCAGTAACTTGCATGAATTTATAAGGGGGGCCCAAAAGTAAAAAAGTGAAGGTTCAAGCAGCTAGGCTCACCGGGCGTAGTGGGCTGGAGATGCAGCAGCCTGTTATCCTTCCACTGTGAAGAGCCAGAGGTTGTCGCTGCTCTGTGAAACCAGCCTCACGCATAGCCCCCTCGTTTAGGAACCCATGAGCCTCGAGCTTTCACTCGAGACCCATGGCTCAGCTCTCCACTTGGAACGGGCAGGCCAGCTAGTGGCATCCTCCAACCCAACCAGGCAATGCCAGAACCGTGTTCCATCACCTTAATGCCCCCACTCAAGTTACAAGCTAGCTGTTATAAGTCCCACTTCGGCGAGGTTCAGGAGGGTGTTAGGCTATATAAACGGGTGCGCTGCACACCCTCATGAGATGTCTTTTGGAGAGAGAGTAATGGCCCCGTGACATAGCGTAACTTAGCTCAGCGTATGGTAGATGGTGTCATATGTTTATGTAGTATAGTTTCTCTCCAATGCTAGGCGATGTGGGATTTATCTCTAAGCAATCGCCAACATCATACATTTACACCAACAAAAGGACCTCATCGCATATGAAAAGTTGAGATCTTATTTCAGCTGCAGAAAATCCAACCCTGAAGCCCAAAACATTATTAGACATCTGAGCACCCTTTTATTGGAATAAAGAAATAGATTCCATTAAATGCTATTAAAAAAAGTGACACACACGTATATAGTGAAACATAAAGTGAGAACGTCACAACAAATTATCAAACTCCCATCTCTACATTATTACCAGACCCTAAAAACAAATATGATACTTACAGTCTGCGAGAAAGTGTGAAAACCCAAAACAAACCCAATGGACGATGTTACCATTTGCAAGAAGCGAGAAAAATTCGACTATAGGCTGCAGAATCAGGATGTGAGGAGGAACATAAATTCAACAATCAGAGATACCAAAACTTCGGGTGTCTTTATTGTAGTTCAGGCTCAAAATGGTATGGAATTCTGTACAAAAACTTACTCCAACTACTCCATTTGTGGATCTCAATTGTTCTATTGGGTCCACTCCCGTATCAGTATTGCCAACAGCCCCAAGGATAACAGCATTCCAGACGAGAAAGAGACCAAGAGGTATACCAGCCCCAAGGATCTCAATTGTTCTATTGGATCCACTCCCGTATCAGTAGTGCTTTCTAAGTCTACATCATCATCTTCATGCTAGAAGGCATACATTACATTCAGGCCAAGCGATTATTTAAGATAAAAGATCTCTGTTTACGTATGAAAATACAAGTTTTTAAATCTTCATATTTGATTTTATAATTCTATGTTCTTCCTAATATGCCTGAAAACTCCCAAAATGAGTAAAATTTTAAGTGTTAGAGCACTCACAAAACACAAAGTACAATGGCTGGGAAAAAACCCAAAAAAAAAAGTACGATGGTGAAATTTGTCACCTTACTTTTGATAAGTCCCCTTCAAGATTCGTGCAAAGAACAGGAACCACATTCTGGATAAGCATTACCAAAGCGTTAAGATTATCATCTTGAGTTGTTAAACAGCTCTAGATCGGTGATGTTAACTGGTAAACAAAAGAAAGCGCAACAATAGGTATACTCATGGGAGCTGCTTGGAAATTGGCCTTGAGAAGAGCATCCCTGTGCAATTCTCCACTTGCCACTGCCTAAGAATGACAATTCAATCTCCACCATAACATGAATGAATATTCATCCTCAATTATCACTTTCAGTCATATATTCTAGTAAATGCTTTTTATCATATACATGGAAAGATTAAGATACACACACATGCAAGTTTAAGTAATAGTGGAGTGAAATCCCATTTCTCTCTTTGAGCCTTTAATGTTCTCATAAACAGGTCATGGTTATTGGCGCTGTCAGGTATTCTACAACTTTTTGCAAGATCTCGAATATCTGTGAGACCACCATATCAATTCAAGAACAATGAACTAGATGTGTGTAGTCAGCTCAAGATTATAAGAAAAATATGAATTTTATTCCAAAAAAGATGTGGAGATATGATGGTGAACAGAGAACCAACCCTCTTCACCATGGGCTAGAAAAATGGAAATGGTAAGATGCTATATAACAAAAGCAGGACTTCATAGCTCTTGATTTGAGAATCTTACCATAAGAGCTGCAAAAGAACGAATCAATCCAAATACAAGAATCCCGTTAACTGCACGCATAAAGCGCTGGCTACAGATTGAAAACATATCTTGGTTAACAAGCTGGGCAAGGAAGATGGAGGCCTTGGAATAAAGATCTCAAAAGCTAGAATGAAGCATTTATTAGGAAACTATGCTGAGGTCTAATTACCAAACCGAGTGCTTTATGGTTTAAGTGCTTCAAAAGTATGGTTGTGGGGAAGGCAAATTCCCAGTGGTGGTGAAGAGGAAGCAATCGGAGGTATGGAAGGTTATTTCAAAGGTCTGGGATAAATTTAGTAAAAATGTAGGCAGCAAACTTCGAAGTGGCAGAAATACAAATGCCTGGTGGGAATTGTGGGGAGAATTTGACTACCCACTTGCTCATTATGTGGATAGGAAACAATATCTGCTAGATCCAGAAGCCACGGTTAAAATGTTTGTGACACCTACAGGTCACTAGGATATCAACAAGTGGAAAACTTTCTTGTCGGATTGGGTAGTCGATAGAATTATGCAAATAAACACGCCCATTATGACAGGAAATGAGTTGTTCAGTGTAGAGCTTCTTCTGATGGTAACTTTAGTGTTAAATCTGCATATGCTATGATTTTTGAACAGGATGGACAGTCCAATGACCCTATTTGGAAGAATCTATGGAGGTGGCCGTTTCCAGAGATAGCCAAGTTTTTTATGTGGCAAGTGCTTCAAGAGAGATTACCTACAAACTCGTTGAGAGCAAAGCATGGGCTGACTACTAATGCTGAATGGCCTTTTAGTGTAATAATGAGGAGTCTATATTATATATTCTGGGAGATTTGAGATGTCAAAAGGTTTGTTGTTTTCTCTGATTAACCCTTTATACTATAATATCTTCTTTAGTGGTACTTTGCAGGATTGGCTGAGATGGAACCCAAGTAGTAAACCAGGAACTAAAAATCTAAACAGTTGGCCATGTGTGAGTCTTTGGTATAATATGTTGGCTACTATGGAAGAATAGGTGCATGAGAGTATTTGAAGGCACGAGTAATAAAGTGGAAACCATCATTCATAAAAGCAAGTATCTATAACATAAAGAAGTTGAAGAGAGCCAATTTAAGCACAGGATTTTCCAGATTCCTGAGAGAGATGGTGCCACGTGGTTCCCTCCTCCTGAGGGGTGCTTCAAAATAGATGTTGATGTAACTCTAAGCAATCGAAACCAGGCAGCATGCGGCGGTATAGTGCGGGATAGTTCGAGAGCCTGGGTATGTGGATTCTATCAATCTCTAGGATATTGTTGTGGATCCACGGCAATAGAAATCCAGGCTTTCGGAGTAGGTTTGCAAATATGCAAACAACAAGGTTGGAAGAAGATAAAATTATTTTCAGGTTCAGCTAAAGTAATACACCTTTTACCAAAAGGTGGTGGTTTCTATCGTCTTTTGACGGATGATGCCTCTCTAGTACGACGGTTGATTTACTCATATTGGGATTTACAAATAGCTCGTTTTCATAGGGAAGCACTTAGATGTGAGGATTTAATAGCGCAAATGACTCAGAACACGAACGATAAGCAAATGATGATTCAATATCCTCCAACTTTTTTGTTTGGATCAAATGTTAGCAAATATAGGTTAGACTAAAGTATACTTTTAGTCCTTTATATTTGTGTCAAGTTTCACTTTAGTCCTTTAAGTTTAAAAAGTGTATTTATAGTCCCTAAAACTTAACGCCGACCTAACAAGACAACGCTGACAAAGCATACTCACATTGTAATTTTAATTTAATAATATAATAAATTTAATATTTTAAATTGTGTAAAATAAAAAAATTAAAAATAAAAATAACTGCTAATCATTACAGCCTCTCCAATCGATTAGAAGAGATCAAAAGCCCTAAATGTTACTGTGCAACTGAATTCCTTCGTTCGACCACAGGCAACGCAACCATCAACTTCGTCGCTTCAGCCTTCTCTGCGACATGTATATTTCTTGTGCTGTTCTCGGTACTTGCGAATTACGAACGTTAGGGATTTTTTTCAGACTGTGCCTTGGCCTCCACACCTGTCCAACAAATCATAAACACTTGCATCATTAAAAGTTGCGTTCACAAATTTTTACTAATTGAGCAAGGCTAATATTGCCTTCTTACATTCCCATTGAATAATTCTTTATTTCCAAAACTTCTGATGAAATAGTTGCGCATTAGACTACTTTAACATCCCGCGATATTGGCCATTTCATCATCACAGTAGTGAAAACTGAATCCTTATATAGAATTCAATGTGTTTTCACCTAAAATATAAACATGTGTAATAGACTAAACTTATTGTGCATTGTTCTGAACTTAGTGTTTCATATGTTCAGGTTTGCATTGAATATAGGGAACAGTTCTGATGAAGATAGTGCCTTGAATACTGACTTTAATGATAGTGAAGAAGAAGTGGATGAATATTTTCTTGGTGACATTGAAGAAGTCAATATAGAATGTAGAGAATATTCAAATGAAGAACATGAGAGGGTAGAATCAGACAGCCTTGATGATGAGGAAGAAGTTGGAGATGAACATGGAGGTAGAGATGGATGCATTAACAATAGGTTTCCATTGAATAAGTTGGTAAAAAATATGAGTGAATACAAGTGGGAGCTTGGAACCCTTTACAATACTGGAGAGGAATTTAAAGAGGCCATAGTCTCTTATGCTGTGCATGCTGGTAAAGGGCTCAAGTTTGTTAAGAATGACAAGGAAAGGATTAGAGTAAGGTGCAAGGAGGGCTGTGATTAGAAGGCATATTGTGCAAAGTTAAAGGGAGAAGAGACATGGCAATTAAGGATGATAAATGACAAGCATACATG
>JANTPZ010010812.1:0-23169 GCA_025593235.1 Vachellia pachyceras | reverse complement strand
TGTTCAATTAGGAGAGACCTCCAGGCGTGCCTGGCTTGGAGTTGAGGTAGATCCCCTGGCTCATTCAGACGACCTGTTGAAAGTTTACAGGAGGTCTTATGAGAATGAAGAAAAGTCATCGTCAAAATGGTTTATATCAAAGAATGCAGTTGTATCTGGGCTTGGGTTGCTGGGCATCAAACAGGGCAGTCTAGACTCCGCAGCTAACTCAGAATCTTCAGCTCCTAAAGCACGGAGGAAAAGAATTGTTCGGAAGAAGGTTGCTGCAGGGTCAGCTTAATTCTTCCGATGTGAAACGTAGACACTGCTCAAATTTTGCCCTTTTGGTAGAATCTACTAGACTGTCCTTGGCTATTTCTGGCTCCTTCGCAGAACTCTGATAGGGGTGACTTGCGGACCTAGATATTTCACCACGCCAACTAAGTTTAAGGAGGATTCTTTTCTTCTACTTGTTTTAGCCAATTCTTATTGATCCTATTGCGTTGGTTGACTGGATTTCTTTGAATTTTTTTTTGTCCAATAAAATAGAGTTAGTTCTTGTAAGAAGAATCATATTTGCAACTTCTGTTGAGATTGACTCCAAAATCTTGGTAGCTTCTTCTCATCTCATTTGAAACACTTGCCGTAGTTCAATTGTCTGGTCTTACATGAAATATTGTTCCTGAGAAAGCCTAAGACTGATGTTTCAAAGAATTGTACCTATACATGCATATATTCCTCAAACCCCTTTGCAATTTCAACGGAAGCAATGCAGGCCATCATGGGGCATGAGCACTTTTTGCTCCCACCCATACATTTCAATTTTTATTTTTGGAGTATGAATTGGATTCTATAAACTCAAATGGTGGTACAAAGTGAAAAAAAAAAACAAAACACGATTTATCTCAAGCAATACACCTGAGTTTTAGTTACTAAAGTTCGTATGAGCTGGGTTTATATGCTTTCAAGTGCATGCATTAAGAAAGTTAACGAGTAAACTGCCTCTTTTTAGTTCATGCCATTTACTGGAAAAGGCACTCTATAATAAGTCATGAAAATAGGTTCTAACACTGATGATTAAAAATAGCACTTAAAGAAAATTAAATTACAGTATAACTAATTTTTATATTTTCTTTAAATTATTTGTCTAATTGATATATTTAGTTATAAAAGTGTTGTATGTAAGACTAATTTGCTAATTTTCACCAAAAAAAAGAAGAAGACTAATTTGCTAATTCCAGTTGAAAGAATTAGCACCAACTCACAGGGACAATGTCCTAATTACAGTTAATAAGTCTGTTTGGAAACACGGTAGAGAAGTATTTTTACGCAAGTCGAGGTAAATATGTGGGGAAGATTATCTCGTTTTGCAGAAAAACACTGTTGAACATGCATTTGACTTTTCCAAACGTTATCACAAATAAACTCAATCGATGCAGTCTCCAATTAAGACAATAATGAGCAGATGCTGAGCACCGAACTCGAAATGTAAATAATGATTTCGTATATGAAAAAGGTTATAGTTTAGGATTTCTAACATTAAAATTATTGATTTATGAGCTCAATGGAATATTCATAATCTCCAGTATTTTTTCTTTCAAGTCTTGTTCCATGGCTGTCTCAAAGAAAACTTGTACATGCTTATTCCGAATTTATCAATTTTTCAGATATTTTATCCCAATTAAGTTGGTAGAATAATCCCTCGAGCTGTGAAAATAAACCAAATTTTGTATGATCAAATCATCTTATCACTAAGATATTAATTTGATACAAAATTATAAATAATGAAGCCACTCAAGGAAAATAAGAGTAATTAGATTAAAGTGACTTTCGATGTTTGATGCTTTTGTTATATATTAAAAAAAATAATCGTAATTAAAGTTTGTGCCATATGACTGACTGAAATATGAGATAATCCACATGCAAGCCTGACATATTAATTATAAAAACACTCATAACATCATGATTCACATTTGTGTGTGTGTAAGGCATAAATTCTCACACACAAAATATTAAGCTCATTTTTAGTATTATTTTTAATTAGGTTAAAATATATTTTTAGTCTTTTATGTCTGTGTCAGGTTTCATTTTAATCCTTTAAGTTTAAAAAGTGCATTTTCAGTCTCTCAAACTTAACGCCGTTTGTTTCTCTTAACGGAAATTGTTGACTCATCAAATTTAATTAATGACTATGCAATGAAACGTTGGCAAAGCATACTCACATTTTAATTTTAATTTAATAATATAATAAATTTGATATTTTAAATTATGTAAAATAAAAAAGATTTAAAATAACATCGTTAAGTTTGATGAGTCAACAATTTCCCTCAAGAGAGACTAACGACGTTAAATTTGAGAGACTGAAAGTGCACTTTTTAAATTTAAAAGACTAAAGTGAAACTTAATGCAAATATAGAAGAGTAAAAAGTATACTTTAACCTTTTAATTATTATTACATATACAATAATTTTTTTCATGGGCCATCACATTCACAGCTTGAAGGGAAAGGCAAAAAGGAGGAGTTGACAAAGTGAGTGGGAGACAGAGACAGCATGCTCTGCTTCTTCCTCCTCTCAAAAGCACACAACACATTCATACCTCAAAAGGAAGAGGCCCTCCTCTCCCTCCCCCTAGTGGGCGAACTTATGATCTTAATTTAGGGGTGTAAATTATTTTTTGAGAATATAAATGAGACTTATTTTAAATAATTTTTAGAAGAATTTGAATAAAAAATTAGTAAATGGGTGTGTGCAAAATAAATCACATAATATTAATATATACCCAATTTTCTGGAAGTTAGGGTGTATGGCTGAACCCGCTGAAGTCAATATTAAATATACATCATATTCCGTAAAAACAAAATCAATAAAATAATAAATAAGCAGTAAAATTGTATATTCGTATAAAAAATTGAATGACATAACTTATAAATGGAAGGAAAAAAAATCCTTCTCTCTCTATTTTATAAAAATAATTAGAGAAGTAATCCTTAATGTAGGACCTAATTAGAGAGTTAATCTTCACGGGAGACAATTGACGCTTGAGACTTGTTTGGATGGCATATTAGAAACACTTTGATACAAGTCAATGCACAACTCCTATAATATACTTACAAGCCATAAGATCAGGCTAAAACAACATTTCAGTGTTTAAAAATGCCAATAATCCAAACAACCCCTAAGAGTTTAAGGCTGTGAGAAAAAGAAAAATTAGAGGAAAGAAAAATTAGGAGTTTCTAGAACTCAATCATAAGGAGACGATCACATTATACCAAGTGGGTGGCTGAATAATTAAATTTCCTATCAAATCACACTCTCTCATAATAAATTTTTTCTTTCCTCTTTTTTCTTTCTTTGTCTTTCCTACTTACTTTTTATCTCAAATTTCATAAAAGCTAATAACTTCGTAAACACAGTCACTTTTCAAAACTTAGATTTTGCCTTAGAATCTATAAAAGCTATTCTCACAAACTCTATTCTGTAAAATCTAGGTTTTACCTTAAACTCTATAAAAACTATTTTCAAACGAACTCCCGCGAGCTCTTAATGGATGAATACGGTCTTTAATTGTCAGTTTTCCTTTTTAACATTAACAAAAAAAATGATCCTTTAACGGAAATATCTTGGAAAGTTTTTATGTATGAAGTTTATTGATCAGAAACATATATATCATATGTTTTTATACGTAAATTATAGATAGTCCATACAATTCAATACACAATATCAGTATTTCAGTTCAAATTATTCTACTCATCAATAACTAATAAATTGCCAATTGGAGGGGAGAGGGAAAGAAAAGTAGGAGACTGTTGGTATTTTGTACATGTAAAAATATATAAAGTCTTTGAAACTGATAAAATTTTTATAAAATAATTTTTTTTTTAGATTTTTTCATGTAAATATTAAGAGGAGGGGAAAAATAAAGAGGATTGAGGGTGAAAGAAGTAGCATGGGAACTCTAACAAGAAGAGAAGTTTCAAAGTGTTGAAAACGTACAGAAGCTCTGGTAGCTCCCACCGTAATCCCCACAAGTCCTACATCACCATGCACGCTTCTATATATTTCTCCCATCTCTCTCTCTCTATTCATATATATATATATATGGACACACATGCCAGAAAAAAAAAACAACTCTTTCCACAAAATGCCACCTTAATTCAAAGCGTCATCATACAATCCAATTATACATATCGCCTTTTTCTCTCTTTTATTCCCTCTCTCCCTCCGCCCCTCTCTCTCTCTCTCACACCTACTTAACCTACCCACTAATCTCTCTTTTTTTCTCGTCACTTCTCTCTCTCTCTAGGGTTTCTCAGAGGCCTTGTTCCATAGCCATTTTGGCATTCTGTCCACCTCCCTTATCTCTCTGCAGGATTGAGGAGAGAGGCACATAGAGAATCATCAGAAGTTATATTTGACTTTATTCATCAAACAGTACTTTATTTTCTTTGATCCTTTCATCGCCATGATATCTCTTTTTCTTCTCAATCCAAACATATACCATAACTTAGTGAGAGAATCAACGGAGATGGTCAGTCTGCCAAACGGGTTCTGCGAATTTGTCTCTGAGAAACCTACTTTGAGAGCTACCTTATCACTTTCTGCATCGGATAAACTATCATCTTCACTTTTCTTGTCTTATGAATACACACAAACACACACACACAAACACAAAGACTTGCGTATCTTCTTTCCGTTATTAATAACTATATATATATAGACATAGTTAGATTTCTCAGTCTCATACGATTTTTGCAGGTTCCATGGTTTTGAATCAACAGTACTTCCAAGTATGTGTGGACACTAGTCCAGAATCTCTCATGGGTTTTTATTTTGCAGGTTCTTACCAAGTTTGTATATGCTGACATCACAGATAAGTTATGATACGGATATAATAATCTGATACATAATAGTTTCGATTCCTTATGTAATTGAAACTTTGAGTGTCACACACACGCGCACACACATGCATGTTTGTCTGAAGAATATTGAAAAAGAACAGATAAGGCTAAAAAATGTTCCTTCTAAGCTAGCTAGCGAGATTAATGAAGATTATGCTCATGGATGAAAGTAAAGCGTGTTTTGTGTGTGTGTGTGATCTTCAATCTCTATCTAGTTAAAAACTGATCCATCTGATATATAAGGAACTCAGTGTCTCTGATAAATTTTGACATATAACTCAAGTTTGAACTCAAGTTCTAGAGACATCTCTTTTCTCTCTTTTCTTTTCTTTTTTATACAGGTCAACCTGCAAGTTGGATCTGAGAAACTCATCAACTTAAAAGCCAATGTAATAGATTATTGTCTTGACAAAAATCTTGGTATGAACAGGAATTAGAATTCAAACTCATGTTAATTAATAAATATGAATTAATAGATGTATGACTTGACCACTTTCGTCGGCGAAAAGTTACTCTATACACACACACATATGTATATATAATTGATAATGCGAACTGTTTACAATATTCTTTTTGTATTGAGGTCCTAAACTTTTGTCTTGGCTAGTAATGATGGCGAGAATGTAACTTTTTGATTATTTCATTTCATATACAAAATGGTGAAAACATGATAATGATCGATGATCGATGGCATGTGAGTGGTAGTTGTTGAACTTCCCTTGGCCACAAACACACACACGTACGGCACAATATTGTTTTTGCAGCTTTGGATTCCTTCAAGCATTTACGAAAACAAGTTAGAAATAAGAATGTTTGAAGTGCTAAAAATGATATGGTGAGAGAGACCACCCAATTACTGACTGCTACTTGTGTGTTTTTTATGTTCATTTTTTAATTGAATGAGTTTATGCTATCTTCTATACTTAATATACTCACTCTGTCCGGCGTATAGTGTAAGTCACTTCTAGAAGAATTGGCTAGCTACAATGGGCTTGTTTGTTATAATGTTTGAAAAAAGCTAAACGCATGTTCAATCGTGTTTTTCCATAATCCGAGATAATCTCATCCACATATTTACTTCGACCTGTGTAAAAGTACTTCTCTACCGTGTTTCCAAACGGGTCCAGTATAAGTTATTTGCAGAATAATTAATACTTAAATGTAACCCATTGTATTTCCCCCTTCATTCATAGCATTATTTAATAATGTTAAAACTGAAACATTGTTTTAACTTAAAATAAATTTAATGAGTTAACTATCATGAATTGTTAAAATGACTTACATAGAAGACTAGAGGGAATAAATGAATTAATGGCCACGTACACATGCACAACAACAATAATAAGAAACTTCAAACCACCACCACCATGAGTATATCTAGCAAAGAGAATCTCTAAACTCTACTAGCTCAACTCATAAATATAATCTCAAGTTGAATTTTTTAAAGTAAAATTAAGAAGGTTAAATAAACTGATATATTTATTATTTGTTTTGAAAACTAATTTTTCTAATTTACAAACTGATAATAGTCTAGTATGTATCTCATAAAATATAATCCAAATAGTTTATTTAGCTCTTCCTTGTTATCTCCAAAAAAATCAAACAGGGTTGATATTAGATACAGGAGGTAGTGATAAATAACTGTGAATTGGTGTATATATTAAGGGTGGAATTGGGACTCTAATAGTCTTGTAACCTAACGATATGAAAGCTTTTCGATAAATGGAAGATTTAGGGTTCAGTCAATCTCGCACTTGAAACATCAAGTTATTATTGCTTGCTTCTATGAAAATGAGAAAAGGGGATGGAGTTAGGATATTTATTTTCGAGATATCGAGATTCAAAGAGATGTAAAATAAAGTTTGTGATCCAGGAAGTATAAGGTTTGATACATTTTCTGCTCATATCCTAAAATCAACATCCTTTTAACTAGTTCGTAAAATTAAAAAATAATAGTCAAGATGATTATTTTTAACTATTATGTAAAAAAAATATGTGGCTCTCTTTTAAATACGTAGGGATAAAAATGTCCAATAAAATGGGTATTATGAAAAAAAGAAGCAATTAATATAGGAGTTAGAAAAGAGACTTGGATCTTTTGATGATGATATCAAGAAGTAACATTTTTCTAATTATAAAATGACTAATAACAATATGTCTATATATATAATTTTTCAATTAAGTCTATCTACAAGATGTGGATTTGATTACATATCGTTTTCTTTTATATAAATGAAAGTATAGTTAATTAAGTTGTATTCTTGGGCTAATCTTAATGTATGCATTCAAACTCAAAAAATGTTTATTAACAATATCCTCACATTGGTTGTGTTTAGGGGAGCTTTTGGACTCTCCAAACGCATATTCAACAGTATCTTTCCGTAAAACGAGGTAATCTCCTTCACATATTTACCTCAACTTTCGTAAACGTACTTCTCTATCACGGTCCCAAACAATCCCATAATAGAATTTTATATAATATTGTATGCTATGAATCAACTTCTTACCAATTTGACCGGTCTTTTACATAATTTGATGCCACAGAGGATAAAAATTTAGACATTCAAAGAAGAAATGAAGAGTTTTCAAGACTCGGAAGTTGAATTATAGCCGTAATTAATATAAATCAATTGCTATAATAATTTATACGTTGAAAAGTTCAACTTATATTATAATAGCTCTCCATGAATAAAATCACTCCTTTTAATTATTATGCTTCCTTTTGATGGGACCATGATGTGCCTAATTTTAATCAGGATATATATATGAAAAAATTTATCAATTTAATATATTTCTTGGTATGTAAGAATGTGCTTAATTATTACGTTTTTCATTGAATAAAATACTGAACTCTTAATTCTTATAATTATAAGCTTCATGTGTATGTGTGAATACTTCGGAGAAACTATTGCTGAATGAACAGTATAACCAGAAAAATGTTATTTAATGATGAAAAATCTGTTGCTAAATGGTTATTTTTCGTCTCTAAAACGAGGGTCGCTAATATTTTCCACCGCTAAATGAAAATTTTCTAATGGAAAATAATCATTTAGTAATAGATTTTTCTGTCGCTAAATAGTATTTTTCTGGTAGTGAATGATCTATAGCTTACGTTTTTTGTTCGCCTAAATAATACTACTCTAATCCTATTGAACCTATAAGTAAGTGACTCGAATATCATTCTTACATACCAAGAAATATATTAAATTGATAATTTTTTTTCCATATATATCCTTATTAAAATTTTTATCTGTCTTGACATGTACAAATCATTCACATTCCTATCTTTTTCTCTCTCTCTTTTCAATAGAAATTTAATAGAGTAAAATTGCAAAAAGAAGTCATTAAATGCTTACAAATGAATTTTATTTATGATTAAACTTTTTCTCTGCAAATGACTTGCCTAAACTTTTTCCCTAAAGCGAAATACATTCACAGAGATATATATTAAGGGTTAAACTTGAGATGCATTCAGCATTTAGAGGTAAAGTAATTATGATCACAATTTTTCCCCTTTTATTATAAAAATGGTTAATTAGGGAGATTATTGGTATTTTGGCCTAATAAAAATGGTTCAATATCACACACCCCCCCCAAATTATGTAATACAATAATTGTATAATTGGCTTTCTAGAATTTTAAATATGAATTTTAAATGGTTGAAAGATGAAAACAAGTACACCTGATCATTTTCATTAGATTTTATGTATCAGACGTGAAGTTGATTAGCCTCTGCAGGTCTCTAATATCGTGTTAAAGATTATTGCACTGCTTGGGGCCAGAGAGCGAACAGTTTGTTGTTCAATTTGAATCATAATTGGCTTTTCTGGTGGATATTGGGGAGTAGTTAACTGGGAATGAAAAAGGAAAGCTAGAGATACATATATAGAGTAAGGATCTCTCCTTTTCAAAGTGTGATGAGCTTGTGAGTGTTTCGATTAGTTGTCGAGTTTACCAAGTAAATAATAAAGATGAGTTTCATCTCATAAAATGTGAAAGTGATTATATGGTTGTTTGGAAAACCATTAGAACAATGCATTTTGGCAAAATGGATTTAAAGTGCATTTATTTTACCAAAAATGAGTTTTTTTGCTCAGAATATATTTTAAAAGAATGAGTTACCAAACGCTAGAGAGCTCATTTGGGAAAATGGTAGATAAGTGTTTTTACGGTTTACGAGGTAAACATATGAAGGGGATTATCTCGATTTGTGGAAAACAATGTTAAACGTACATTTGGAAGCCTAAACGCTCTTCCAAAGAGGCGCAAAGCATGCAAACTAACAGACTTTTGAATTTAAAATACATTTTACAAACTCAAACATGGTTCACAAACAGGCTCCATAAGGGTATCCAAACATGACTTGCTTAACCAATCCAATTTTATTGTTTTTCACATTTTTCTATTTAGATTAAAAGTTGTGGTAAGTCAAATCTTAAGAACTTGCAACTAACTTTACAACTGAAAATGCACTTGTAAGAATAGCCATGAATTACCCCATAACAAATCCCTTCCATTATTTTTGCCAAGAAAATAAGTCTTCACATTAACAAGGTGACATGAACCAATCCTGTCTGACTGGATTAACTAACCTTCGTTGGATTCTTAGCATTCTTTGCACAGCATGGTTGGGAGGGAACATGTCTATATGTAATCATATCATATAGATTTGTGATACATTTTTTCATACATACAACTATGCAAGAAGAGGAAAACCTTCAAGTCCAATGAAATAAAATGAATCACAGATAGCTTAAAAGGGATCAAAACGGTTGGCAGAAACCACTTCAAGCTCTACCCCAGTTTGAAGGATGCGTGAATCAAAGCAAAATTTAGGTTGGACTAAGACCATATAATAATTCTTCTATCTCATGAAGATAAGCTTTTTGTCACTACTCTGCATTTTGCCAGATTAATTTCCTGTCATTTTCTTGCTAAGAAGGGCCTGAAGTAGTAAACCTGTCCATGAGCTGTGTCAGTTCATTTTCAAACTCTTTCTCGAGCTCAAGCTCTTCCCGCCACAGCTTCTTCTTGAGAGCCAACTTTTTCTCTTCATGAATCCTTACCAGTTTCTCTCTCTCAGCCTCAAATTCCCTCATCTCCTTGTCTTGGAGCCTCACGAAACTGTAGAATCTCTCCACACTGTTGATTGAAGATAATGGAGGACAGGGACGCTATAAGTCATTGGCTAAGTTAACAAGATCAAGAATTGGATATTGTTTACCAACCAAATCTAACAGGGGACCAAGGAACAGAAAATATATTCTATATAATCAAAGAGTAATGGTATAAATCATATACCTTATCTTATGGTCCTCGTTCTCAGAAAAACCTTCACAATACTGTTTTAACTTTTCTCTTTTATCTTGCTGCAATTTCTCAAAGGTGCCTTCCATTGCGTCTATCGCTTGTTGAATTATCTGAATCTGTTTGCGAAAGAATTGTTCCTGGGCACCCATCTAAAAGAGAATTACAACTATCAGTCGTATGCAATAAGGATATATTGCATCATAATTCAAAAGGAATCTGCAACTAACAAATAGAAAAGAGAATTGGAATGGCATACCCTTTTAATAACAGCAGATTTTAGTAAAAATACTTTGAATGCTTGCCATCATAATTTTTAATATACACATGATATGTGATGGAAATTTCTTGGAAAACACAGTCAAGTGGTGATTTGTAAATAACATTAGACTCATTACTACACTAAGGTGCTGACAAAATAGCAGCGGTACATCAACCAAAAATCAAGCTCAAGAGGGGGGAAAACTATAAGCACTTGAATAATTTTAGTCCTTTAAGACATATACATCATGGCCTCTGCAGAGAAGAATTTTCGCTAATCCAGAAAAAATTAAGTTGTAAATGCATGACATTTCATAATAAGAAAAAATCCAATCCAAAAAATATCAAGTGAGAAATGCCCAAGCAGCCCCAAAAATGAAAATGATAAAACCATAAACAGATTAAGTGATTGCAATGCTAAATAGATAATTTACAGGTTACTATAAGCTACCATTACTCTCATAAATAGTAACCATTGATCACCAGCAGAATTATCTGCCATGAAACATCCTCACCAGTATTTGTGTAAAGCTTTGTATTATATTAGAATCACCAAAGCATTTTTATAGACAAGACAAGCAGCATTCTAAGGGGATGAGTAATCTAATTTTAGTTGCAGAACATTCTGTTACATCTTCCTTGTTCTCTTCATGTTGTATTTTAGTACATTCTCGAACAACACGGTTTTCTTGTACAGTCTGGCGTAACTTCTCACTGACTTCACACAAAGAGGCTTCAAGGACCTGTGATTTGATTTGCTCTCTAGTTGCCTTTTCCTTGAAATAGTCAACCTGCTGTACATCATCATTGATTTGCCTTATCTTGCTCTCAACCATCTCTTGGTATGATCTCATTTCAAACTTCAGTTTTGACTTCCCTACAAAGCGTAGATTTACTAGTAACATTCAATCAAAATCTTAAAGAGAAATTGTCACCAAAAAAAATCTTAAAGAGAAAAAAAGATCGAGAAAAAGCAATCATGGATATAACAAGAACGACATAAAGCACCTCTGTCTAAATAAAAAAGATGTATTGAGTTTTTATAGCCATGATCATAATAAATGACAAGACAAGATGAATGAATTGACATGTAAGATAGAAAGTGACTGATCATAGGACAGGGAAAAAGACCTGCAGAGTGCCTGTTGAAAACATTTAAATCTTCCATAGAAGCCAAGTAACCATAAAGCTGGCATCTTCCACCTGAGACAAAAGGATTCGGACAACGATTCCAAGCCTCCCTGTCTCTTCCCTGCTCTTTAAAATGATTATGCAGACGCACAGCTGCCAAAAAACCTGCTACTGAAGGCTCAAAAATTAAAACACTCATCCCTCGGTGCCCTTGTGGACCATATGAATGACGAGCCTTCCGTGCAGCATATTCGCTGAAGCAATGAAGGAGCTCTTTATTCCCCATTCCAGTCCACTACAATTCATTTCAATAGGGTGAACTGACACATAAACAATAGAACAAAACAATTCTTGCAGAATTTTTGAAAATTGATAATTCAACAATACATAACTTCACCTGGTAGCTTTATATTTAATCAAAGATAAAACGAAATAAACTAAGGCTAACACACTCCTCTCAATTAGCAAACAAACTGATATTCTTGTACCTTACTGTACACATCCTGCTCATATCTTGTATTCATGATAACCACCACTGGGGGCCAAACTATTTCATGATCTTTGACCTGCTTACCTAGACCTTCCCATCTGCCATAGGCTTCACCACCCATAGTTATTGGAGCTTTTCGACTCAGCAACTCCTTCTCCAAAGTTTCGGCAAACAGTCGGTGTAGTCTTACCCTCCTCCTTATTATTGTCTTGGCATGACTCATTAAGGGTTGTAGCCCTTGGTACCAACGAACAGCACCAATACGTCCTTGGCATGCAGGGCAATGCCATTGCCTTGAATGCGAATTCATCTGCTCAATGGTCAGGGGGTCTAAGTCATCAAAAAATGTGCTGAACCACCTGCTCTTCTTGCGTGCTTCATGGCTCTCATTATCAGCATCATCAAGAGAAAGAAATTCATCACTGTCATACAAAAGATCAGAATAACTGTCACCCGCTTCTTCTTCATCATTTTCATATTCAACAGGGAAACTGTTGGTAGCCTGCAGGCTTTTGCCTTCAGCTCCTCCTGATTCACAATTTCCCCATTTTCCAAGCGTGTAAATTACATTTGGTTGCCCCAAAACATTGGAACTAGGATTTTGAGGATACCGAGCTCTTCGACCACTATCATCAGACATGTTAGTAGACTGTCTTGAGTTCACGATAGAATCACCAGCCTGTGGAGAATTCATTCTCATTTTGGCTAAATTCTGGCTCATCTTATTTTTCTTGGAACCTGACACTCTGTAAACACTTCCCAACATTGCAAATGAATCGGTATCCTCTGCCATTATACCTGTTTCACCACCTATTCCAGGAATGCCAATACTGTTATTCCAAAGTCCGACTACCAATCAAATGATTTTATGTTATGATGATCCGAGACGATCGATCTCTAGTGATCACAAATAACAGCACGTGGATGAGACCAGTTCAAACAAAGACCTATTATTGTTGATTTAATTATTTTTAAATATTGACCTATTATTTGCATTATAAAAGGGCCTCTCCACTGTACGTGTAAGGCAGATGAATAAAGGAAATAAAGCTTCAGCTTCCTTTTTTTTTTCATTCCTGGATTCGCATCAGTTTTTCTGTTCATTTCTAATTATAAACAAAATTCCAGAAATTTCAAAACAACGCCTTTCGCCGGTAAAAAAAATAACAAATAACGCATTTTCTTTAGTTTTTTGGTGGAAATGCCTTTTCTTTTTATCATTGTTAATAACAACACCATTCTTTATCTAAAAAGAAGAGAAAATTCATGGAGGGAAAATTTCTACGGGGAGTTCTGTTTCTCAAGAAATTGAGCTTTTAACTCTGGATGTATCATATCATTTTTTGTATCTTCGTAAGGATGAAATTGAAACCACGACAAACTGTGTGATTATCAAAGTGCTGTGAACAATCTTTTGATGATCAGGCTGACATTGAAGACACCGGATTGATTACTGATGTCAGAACCCCATGTTGTTTTAAATGGGGGAAAGAACTATATCTTGAGACAGCAGGAGTATAACAACAAAACAACACGGACCGACTCTGTAAGAGGAAACAATGGAAATATCAGGAGAGACAATCAGTATAGGCAACTTGAAGTGGAAAGGGAAGAGAAAACGGCGATTAATAATACTAACGCATCGATTCGAGATAATAGATAAGGAAAGTAATGCTTAAATCGAAATCATTTGAAGCTTTGCATGCAATGCATCAATATATATGATATAAGCATTCGGAGAATGAGGAGAGGATGGTCAGAAGGACGAAGAAGAATTAGAGACTGTAAATGCCAATACAGTACCTGATACACCGACCCCATTGATGACCACAGGCTGCGTAAAGGCAGTGGCTGAGCTGAAAGGGACTGTGTGATTGATAACGTGAATGATTCGAGCGTGGAATAGCCGAGCAGGAGACTGTGATACACGCGCCATCGAAGCGAGTAGCTTTCTATTTGTAGGTCCTTTTTTTATCTTTATTCGGTGGTTTTACTGTTCTCTTTTTATAGTACCTATTAGATTTTTACTATACATCCACTGATCTTTAAGATTTGAACCCACTCAAATTATTTATATTAGTAAGTCTGTTATCATTTATTTAAAAATAAAAAAATTGTCTCCATTGCTATAGTACCGATAAAGCGGGCCAGCCCGCAGGTTGCGGGCTGGCCGCCTGGCCCACGCACCTCATTGCCAGCCCGCAGCCCGCCTAACCCGCAGGTTAGGGTGGCGGGCTGGCTTTCGCCATGTAGAGGCGGGTTGACCCCACCTCTACATTGCTACAAGACCCTGGCTCCGCCATTGAAGGTGTGTTTGGTATGTTGGAGGGGAGGGGAGGTTAATTAAGCAAAGGTTATAAGAGAGATGTAAAGGTTAATAGGTTATGAGCTTTGCTTGATTGGAAAGGAAACGAAGGGAGGGGAGGTTTCTTATTTGGTTCAAGAAGGGAGGGAAGGGGAGCATATTCAAAGTTTTCAAATATATCTTTTATCTCTTTATTTAAATTTGTTCATTCTTTTATTATATTAATTTATATCTTAATTATTATTTCTTAATTTTTAATTTTTGAATCTCAATAACATATTATCTCATTTATATATGATAAAATATATTTATATGCATTTTAAATCATGATTTTTGTAAAATTAAAAAAAGTGAGTTGGATAAAAGAGATAACATGTCAACTAGATTACAAGAGATAAGTGCATTATTTAAAAATAAAATAAAATATCATACTAACAGTATCATATTATAATTACAATAAACATATATGATTTATCAAACTATTGATGCTAGCCCAAGAAGATATACAACGATTTTGAAATTGTTAAAAATAAATCTGAAGTAAATATGTGATATGAGTTGTCTTTGAAAGTACTTTTTAATGTAGCCAAGAGGTAAAGATAAAAATTCAATATGATTTTTACAAATTTCGAGATGGTTTTGTTTTGACTTATGTATACCGTTTGGCTTTTAAAATAAATTACCAAACAATGTTTTTTTTGGCTTTTAGAAACAAGAGAACAAAAAGCAAGGCCTATGTTTCATGCATGCTCATCTTGATGGAAAGGGTTAAAAGGGAATGGGTTTAGGGTTTTAAGTTTTGTATTCAAATTCAGTTCTTTTTTTTTACCTGAAAAATTCAGTTCTATTTAAACCATAGTTTTGGCAAACACACAATCAAATCAAGGAAGCTTGAAGTATTTAGTCAAGCGCACGTTCAACAATATTTTTCCGTAAAACGAGATAACCTCCTACACATATTTACCTCAACTTACTTAAAAGTACTTCTCTACCGCGTTCCAAACGAGCTTATAGTGTTCAACATATGTTAGTTAGAGCGACTAATGTTCCAACATGTAAAGTATTACAAAATACTATATTAAGTTCACAAAAAAATTAGTTAAATTAATTATTTGTAATAAATGTGTTGGTTTTATTAAAATATTCTTTTTTGATAATGTGCATTATAAGGGCCCGTTTGGTTCGCTGAATCAGAAGGAATCTAATGGAAAGGAAGAGAATGAAATGGAACAGAAAATTTTTTAGGGTGTGCTGTTTGGTTAGCACTGGAATGGAAAATAGGTTGATGGGAAATTTTTTGTTTGGTTGGGTTAAAATTGTAGGAAAATTGTATGAAATGACTATACTGCCCTTAATGATAATTGTAAAATGCTTTTTATAAATATAAGTATTTATTAATAAAAATTCAACTTATTTATATTTATTCTTTAATATTTAATTATATTATATTAATTAATTATATCTATTTATTATGAATTATATATATTTATATATGTATTTAATATATATATTTATTAATTATATATTATTAATTAACATGTGCGTCGTACGATTAATTTGTTTTCTTCACCCTGTTCCTCTTTGAGAATATATCAAGGCTACACCCAAAATTTTTAAAGCTCTCATTCGAATGACACCCTTTGTTTCAGCTTGGAATTTGGAAAGGTGTCGTTTGAATGAGCCTTTAACTCATTCGAATAACACCCTTCATTTTCACCATATCTTCAACCCATTCAAATGCATATTGAAATTTTTAAATCTCTCATTCGAATGAGCTTTTTTCTTATTCGAATGACACCCTTCGTTTTCAGCTTCATAGTGGAATTTGGAAGGGTGTCATTCGAATGAGCTAAAGGCTCATTCGAATTACACCCTTCATCTTCACCATATCTTCAACACATTCGAATGCATTGAAAATTTTAAACCTCTCATTCGAATGACACCCTTCATATTCACCACATTCGAATGCATATTGAAATTTTTAAGCCTCTCATTCGAATGAGCCTTTTTCCCATTCGAATGACACCCTTCGTTTTCAGCTTCATAGTGGAATTTGGAAGGGTGTCATTCGAATGACACTCTTCATCTTCACCATATCTTCAACACATTCGAATGCATATTGAAATTTTTAAACCTCTCATTCGAATGAGCATTTTTCCCATTCGAATGACACCATCTTTATAGTGAAATATTTTCACCTCATCCTCACCCCATTCGAATGGGTTGAGGATGAGGTGATATATCTTCACCACATCTTCACCCCATTCGAATGGGTGAAGGTGCTCTTCTTCTTTGGCGACGTGCTCGTCTTCTCCGGCGATGTTTGTTTGTTCCGTTCTCTGACCACATTTGCTTGCTCCTTTCTCCGGTGAAGGTGCTCAAAGCTATATATAAAATAATTATATATATATCTATTTGAGTGTATCTGTAGATGAAAAATCGCCATTACCTCTGTTCCTCTTTTCTCCGTCTCCGGCGGTGGAATGAACTACTCCTGAGTTTGTTTATATTTCCAATGTATTAGCAGGGGCAAATCCGTACTTACGCATAAATTTTCAGCCTTTGAATTTGGCTTCCCACCATTTTAGGTGGGAAGCGAGGTTTCCACGTACACATGAAAATGGGTTCCCGCGGGAACCCATTTTCCAATTCAAACGTCGAACCAAACGGACGCCACCACTGGAAAATGTAGATTTTCCTATTGCATCGCTCAATTTGCACCGAACCAAATGGGCTGTAAATATCCCTTAATGAAAACCTTTTTCATGAACGTCCTATCAATAAAGATATTTTACAAAGTAACTTATAAATTCTTAAAATAAAATGATTAATGTTTTACATTTAGAATCAAAATGAGCTTAAAGAATGCAAGTGTTACAAAAACAAAGACATCTTTTAAGCAACTTAATAAAATCTATATATTATTATCGTGAAAATAAAAAATCATTATACTTATAACGGTTTATTTGTATATATATAATTTATAGTCTAGTTTATTTTTATATTTAGATTAATATAGGAAAATTAATCTCAACCGTACTCTGAATAAGAGTCACATGAGCATATAGTGTATGGACTAATACCTGTAATTGAAAAATTATAAGAACTTAATAAAAAACTACAAGAACTAATTAAAAATAAGATAAAATTAGGAAAATTTATAATCAAGTTTCAAATAAGAGAATTAATGAACAAAAGGTTCTAAAGATTCACAAAATTACCATAAGGTCCCAGGAGCAGCTGCTGAGGTTGTTAATTAAAGCCGATAAAGTTGTTCATAACAACCTCATTAGTTACTCCTGGGACCTTATGATAATTTTATAAATCTTTAAGACTTTTAATTCATTAGTTCTCATATTTAGGATCTGATTGTAAATTTGCAAAAAAAATTATATAAACCTGCATATTAATTTTTTTCCCATAATATTGGAAAATCAAAATCGCATGGCTCATTAACAGCGCCTCTCCATATCCCGTGCCTCCATTGCGCGTGAAGCTACAACCCTTTGCTTCGAGAGTGACGCTTCAACAAATACCAAACCAAATTCCTTCCCTTTCACTCTCCCTCCCTACATGCCTTATTCTCTCTCTCTCTCTTACCCCCTCCCTGCATTTTCGTTGATCCAATCTCGTTCCCTCTTTCTCTATCCTGCATTTGTCGGTATGGGTTTAGCGTTTGAAAGACTAAGATCTCTTGTGCTTGGCCTCTTACTCTTCTCTGTAGCTTCCCTCCTTGTCGTTAGCTCCAGTGCTTCAATTCACATCTACGATAAGGAGCCCTTCAAAGACGTGGGCAATGCTTACCTTCTCTCCGGCGGCAGTGAAGGTATAGTAGCTTCTTTCAATGCTGCTCCTTCGACGGACACGCCGTCGATCAACGATGGCCACTCTTACATTCGGTAATTTATAAATCTTAATTCCTTCCCACTGTCTGCTTGTGATTTGGATTTGTAAAAATTTATCCTTTTTTCTCCACTAACTTAAGCTGCTCAGCGTCAAGCGTGGGTTCCAAACCGAGGATTAAGTTTTGAATACTTTGTCATAAAGGCTGCCACAGTATGTAATAGACGGTTTTAACTCAAAATTTTAAGCTGTGAAGGGGTTACACATGGTTTCATTATAAGCTCTTATAGGGTTGGGCAGAAAACTGAAGGGTAGCATTGGACTAAGGATGTCTGCTTAGTGGCTTTCTTTTGTTCGTTGCATGACTTTGGCTTAATTGTTATGAATAGGGAAAGGACATGGAAAACAGGGTGTTGTGCAGTTTTTCCCTAAAGCTCTCTTTCGTGATTTAAGTGGATTTGTTGTATCTGACATTGATACATGGGTCAAGCTATTAGGCTTGTTCCTATATTTAAAATTCTCTCTTACATTAATTTTGAAGGCTCCAAGATGGGACTTTCAAAATCAACTAGATGAAACCGATTGCTGCACTTGAGCACAAAGAGTCACTAAAAGTAGGGACAGAAAGAAACTAGTGAAATGGATCTATGGAGGTAGGTAATGATTGAAAAGGAGTTTGGGCAAAAAAAAAAAAAGAAAAGAAGTTAAAAAAATTAAATAAAACTCGAGCAATTACCTTTAAACTAATTTCAGAGGCATATTTCTTCACATTGCTCTGTAAAGAAACTGTGGGCATTGTTGGGATTGGAGCGGTTAGAGGATTAGGACAAAACCCTCACACTTCTCTTATTTCAGCCTGCCTTTGCTATAATTTACCAAGATGGGAGGTGCTACCATGCTACTTAGGCCAACTTTTTGGCGGGTTCCTCTCAACATTTCTCAAAATATTACTGGAATCGTTAGGAATAACTCAGAAAGACATGCATGTTGAAAAAAAAATGATATTAATGCATGAATAACACTGATGTACATGTAATATTCAAACATAAGGGCAAACACTAACTTTTTTATTTTGGATATAGATTTGAGAATATCACCTTTAGGAGAAGTAAGACTGCTGCCAGACGCATGAAGCATACTATTGGGTTGGTACAGATTATAATTTTTGAAGCAGCTGATCGTAATGATATTGGTGGTTCTGCATATGGTGGACAACGGGCAATATGTTGCACCCCTGATTTAGCTAAGATGGAAGGCTGTAAACAAGGGGAAGTTATCAGGAGACCATCTGCAACAGACATTAATTGGCCTGTCGTTTTAAACGTACATTTTGGTGGAAAATCCTTAACTACAAGTCTAGATTATACTAAAGTTCCCATCACAAAGACGGGAATGTATAATTTGTTTTTTGTAGCATGCAACCCAAAGCTCAAGGACATTATAATGAGTGGGAAGACAATCTGGAAAAACCCTGATGGGTTCTTACCTGGTAGGATGGCCCCTTTAAAGAAGTTCTATGTATTTATGTCGCTTGCTTATGTATGCCTTAGCCTTGTTTGGTTTCTTCAGTACACAAGGTTTTGGGATGACATACTGCAGCTTCAGCATTGTATCTCAGCTGTCATTGCTCTTGGTTTGTTTGAGACGGTTTTTTGGTATTTTGACTATGTCAATTTCAATAATTCTGGAATGAGACCGGCTGTACTCACGACTTGGGTTGTCACCATTGGGGCTGTAAGGAAAACAATAACACGGCTTCTTATTCTTATTGTTTCAATGGGTTATGGTGTTGTGCGGCCCACTCTTGGTGGCCTTACCTCAAAGGTTATGTTACTTGGAATAACTTACTTCCTAGCATCTGAATTACTGAATATTGCTGAATATGTGGGGACCATAAATGATGTATCAGGAAGGGCAAGGCTTCTTCTAGTCCTTCCTGATGCTTTTCTGGATGCGTTTTTGATATTGTGGATTTTTACATCTCTCTCAAAAACTTTGGAGCAGTTACAGGTACCCTTCCCTCCTATTCCTATTATTTTGCAGCACTCTACCTTTAAGATTTGACCTTCTTACCTCTTTTTTTGTTATCATTTTTCAGGCAAAAAGGAGTTCTGTTAAATTGGATTTATATAGAAAGTTCTCAAATGCGTTGACAATAACAGTGATCTCCTCAGTCGTTTGGATAGGATACGAGGTAAGAGTTATTATCAGCATATTTTAATCTTACAGAAGAAAATTGACTCTAGGTGATTAATAACTGATTTTCATGTGTTCTGTTTACATATTGCCTTATTGCAAAAGAAGAAAAGAAAGTAGTCTAATCCTCTTTCTGATATGAATTTACCATTACTTTTCATGTTTTATTTTCCTTCCATAACCTTCACATTCCTGTGGATGAAGTAAAATTCGTCTAAAAATTATGATAAACTACAATCTCTTGTTTTATGTGTTGGATGAGCATGCAGTTGCTATACATCTGGTGAGAGCATTGCCATTTGTCTGGCAAGGCTCCACATAGCACCTTTAACTGGCTTGGAATTCACTTGATGTATAGTTCTGGTTAGATGCCCTTGTCAGTGTTGTCAAATGCATAAGGTGAAAACAATCTTTTTCTGGGATATAACAACTGGTATCTGGAAGTCACATTGAACCCTAACTAATCTGGTCTGAGCTAGGTTGGATCGTGTTGAGGCCTAACTAATTTGAATCAAACTAGGTTAGATCATGTGAGTGTAAAGCTGTTAATTCGAGGATTATGGTTAATTGAGTGTGATTATATGGGCACCCCATATAAGCTAGAAAACATGGATTGCATAGCATGAGAATGGTCTGGACTTGGGAGCATTGAAAGGAATGTGTTGGCTATTTGTGAGTGTATCTAGAAGTTTGTTAGTGAATGTTTAAATGTGAAGGAGAAGAAAGCAGAAAGTCATGGGAAAAATTATGTAGTGGATGTGGAGATGGCTAGCATCTCAAAGGCCTGCCACTGTTTCTTCTTTTTTCATGTCTTCTTTATAGAGGCATCCCTACCATTGTGGCGATGTAAAACTGTGAAAGGAGAAGAGAGGGAGAGAAGGAGAAAGGAGGGAGGAGGGGGAGGGGGAGGAGAGAGAACTTGATGGAGATAGAAACTGAAATACTCAATAGCTTTATTCAATAGACAAAAAGAGAATACAAACAAATAGTTCTGGGGCTTATGTACAGCTATATTCCTAATCTTCGTTAAATCACTAGAATATTAATTCATCCTTATTCAAAATATATTTAATGATGCATATTCTAATTAAAATATAACAAAGCATTCTAATTATCTTAGGATAGTAATTAAATAATTCTTATTATGTCTCCACCAGGTGGTTTCCTTCTATTTTTCAATTTCGTCTTTTTGGTATTTCTCTAGTCTTTCTAGAGTCTTTATATGGGTTCCATCAAAGCAACAGAAGATTATTGATAGCTGTTGAGAATAGAAATTCAAAAGGATATGTGGGGCTTTGGGTCAATATTAAGGCTATATTATTCCGCTGAGGATGAGTGTATTGTTTGTCATCTCTATCTCCTTCAATGTGGTATTCATCTTAGAATTCTTTTGAAATGAACATTCGAGGAGTACGTTTTGTGTAATTTCAATTCTCTTTGGCTTCTATTTAATGATTTGTTCTCTGTTTTGTTACACTGATAGCTTCTTATAAAGTATTCTTTTTGTATAGAGTTTATTGGCATAAATGCACATCTTTCACTTTTTATTTGAGCTGCCATTACCATTTGCTGCGTTTCACTTCAACAGCTATACTTCAAAGCCACCGATCCTTTCAATGAGCGGTGGCAGAGTGCTTGGATCATAACTGCTTTCTGGGACATTCTAGCATTTGCATTGCTCTGTGTTATATGCTATCTCTGGGCCCCATCTCAAAGCTCACAAAGGTTCATTCTTGTTTTTTTTTTTCCAATTTCTAAGTAGTTATTATGTTCTTTCCTTCCTGCTTGTATCATTGACTAATTCTTTATAGAAATGAATCAATGATTTTTGAAATGGAAGCATAAAATGCGGCATGCCCAGTCATGTTGGAATATATATATATATATATAATTCAAGTGGCCTAAGGAAGAGCATCATCTATAGTATTTTGTGCTGATATACCCCTATCCAACCATGGCACAGGTATGCATATTCTGAGGAAGTGGGAGATGAATCTGATGAAGAGGAAGCTCAATCTCTAACAAAGCAAGAAACTGAACTAAGTTCAGTCAAGCAAGAGAAGAATGTTAGGAACGATGAATCCTTTGATCAAGAAGACGAAGTAGAGGAAGGTAAAAGGGAATGATAGACATCTCTCAACAACTTCACTGTTTTGCCCACTAGGCTAAATCTCACATTTGTGCCACATCACAACGAGCCAAAGGTGTAGTAAAATTGTTTTTCACCTATCGGGTTAGAGAGATGGAACAGCTCTGATATGCTTAATTTTTTTTAAAGCATTTCATTGTAACATTATGTTTGTAATTAATGCTTAGTATGCATCTCAAATGGTGATAATCAATCTGTTATGCTAGGTCTTCTCGCCCTTTAAAGTGTAGGGCACAGTTGTTGCTTTCCTAGATTGTTGTGATTGAATTAAACAAGAAAGAACAGAGTCAATGAAGGTTGACCAAATTTATTAGATCAGGTTACATCTGATACATAGGATCTGGTGTTGTGGATCCTTGTTTGATTCTTGTTGGTGATATTTTTATCAGTAGATCCCACTAATTATGATGAACCCTTGTTAAAACGATAACCACAAAACAGGAATTGCTATTTTTTTTTGGGAAATTTACTATTCAGTCCCACATAAGGGACTTATTTATCAAATGGTCCCAAGTTTTAAAATATTTATCAAATGGTCCCAGAGGTGTTGTCAATGCAGCGCATGGTGTTGTCAAGGGTTGTCACGTGACAACACCATACGCTGCATT
>JANTPZ010010811.1:0-43962 GCA_025593235.1 Vachellia pachyceras | reverse complement strand
TTATGTCCCAGGGAATGTTGGATTATCGACTCCGGTGCTTCGGATCACATGACTGATAATAAAACTTTGTTCTCTACCTATACTCCTGTTACAAAGGCCCTTACAGTTAAGATTGCTGATGATTCTCACTCAGTTGTCACTGGTATCGGTACTATCAAAGTTTCTGCTGCGCTTACTCTTCATTCTGTGTTACATGTTCCGAATTTACAGTGTAACCTATTATCAGTCAGTCAGTTGGCAAGAGATCAAAGATGCCAAGCTAATTTCTTTGCTACCCATTGCCTTTTTCAGGATCTTCTAACGGGGATGACGATTGGCAGTGCAAAAGAACTTGATGGTCTCTATTACCTTGATCCCAATAATGTTTCTCGTGTTCCGTCTTGTAATAAAGTGTCTCTCCCTAGGACTGGTGATTTGGAGATATGGCACAAACGTTTAGGTCATCCAAACTTTCACTATATGTCTCAAATGTTTCCATTCATTTCCTCAAATAAACATGCCTCTGATCTTTATTGTGATTCATGTGAAAAGGCCAAGCATCACCGTACCTCATTTCCTAAACTTCCATATCGTGCATCTAAACCCTTCTCTACCATTCATAGTGACCTATGGGGTCCCTCTCGAACACCGAATCGCACACACTCAAAATGGTTCATTACATTCATTGATGATCACACACGTGTGAGTTGGGTTTACCTACTGAAAGATAAAACTGATGTCTACCAAATCTTTCTCGATTTTCATAAAATAATCCAAACCCAATTCCAAACACAGATCCAAGTCCTTCATACTGATAATGGTACTGAATACTTCAACCAAGCCTTATCCCATTACCTTACTGCTCAGGGCATTGTTCACAAAAGCACTTGCCCTCATACACCACAACAAAATGGCATTGCTGAAAGGAAAAATCGCCACATCCTTGAGACCGCTAGGGCTATTATGTTCAGTAGCCATGTCCCTAAATATCATTGGGATGATGCTGTCCTTACTGCAACCTTTCTCATTAATCGCATGCCCAGCCGACCACTGTCCTTCAAAACTCCACTTCAAGTTCTTCACCAACACTACCAACTTCCTTATCTTGAAAATACCTTACCTCTTAAAGTGTTTGGTTGCACTTCATATGTCCATCTTCATCATGCTGGTAAGCTTGATCCTCAGGCCATTCGTTGCATCTTCCTTGGCTACTCCCACTCCCAAAAAGGCTACAAATGCTTTGACCCCATATCCAAACGTGTCTATGTTACCTGTGATGTCACCTTTCATGAATCCACACCCTATTACTCTCTGTCTGCAATTCAGGGGGAGACAGAGAATGAATTGCAAACACTGGAGACACCAACACCAAATGATGAACTAACCTTTATTGACTATCCACTTAACCTTGAACCACTATCACCTGATCCTGAACCAATACGTGAGAAGGAACCCACATCTAGTTTTGATTCCAGTCCTACCAAAGAACCAAACAAAGTGCCTACTAATACAAGGGAACCTACTCTAGGGGGAGACACAAACAAATGGGCTCAAACTTACACACGGAGACATCGGACAGGTTATGTGCCACAAGCTACTAGCACTTGCCCTGAGTCAGAACCGGTAGTTGATCCAGAAGAAGAGCACAGTAAGGAAATGCAAGGAGAAGTGGTGATAGAAGAATCTGACCTTGACTTACCAATTGCAGTAAGAAAAAAGCCGAGGTCATGTACTCAACACCCTATTCAAAAATTTGTCTCATATAAGGCCCTCTCCCCGAAGTATCATGCATTTGTTTCCCATCTTGATAGCGTCAGGGTACCAAAGAATATCGATGATGCTATGGCTATACCAGAATGGAGACAAGCTGTCATAGAAGAAATGGAAGCACTTAAATGTAATGACACGTGGGATGTAGTAGAACTTCCTCAAGGAAAGAAACCAGTTGATTGCAAATGGGTATTTACTCCGAAGTATAGAGCAGATGGAAGCCTCGACAAATACAAGGCTAGATTAGTAGCAAAGGGATTCACTCAAGTTTATGGAGAGGATTATACAGAGACATTTGCACCAGTAGCGAAACTTAATACAATCAGAATTCTCCTATCATTAGCAGTCAATCTAGATTGGCATCTACACCAACTAGATGTAAAAAATGCCTTCCTAAATGGAGAACTCAAGGAAGATGTATATATGAAGCTACCTCCAGGGTTTCCAGGAAAAAGGAGGAATCAAGTGTGCAAATTAAAGAAATCGTTGTATGGCTTGAAACAATCACCACGTGCATGGTTTGATAGGTTTACTCGAGTTCTTAAGAGACAAGGATATACACAAGGGCAGAGTGATCACACCCTATTCTACAAACATCATGCCGGTAAGATAACTATTCTTGCAGTCTACGTAGATGATATTGTTCTTACAGGAGATGATGAGATAGAGATTAGTCAGATCAAAGCAGCCCTAGCTAGAGAATTCCAAATCAAAGACCTTGGAAATATGAAATATTTCCTTGGAATGGAAGTTGCTAGATCCAAAAGAGGAATCTATATTTCTCAAAGGAAGTACATTCTAGATCTGCTGCAGGAAACAGGAATGTTGGGCTGTAGACCCAGTGACACTCCTATACAAATTGATAAGGTCAATAAAGATGTTGATCTTGGCAAAGCAGTAGATACGGGAAAGTATCAACGAATGGTTGGCAAACTCATATACCTTTCTCACACTAGGCCCGATATCGCATTTGCAGTTAGTGTGGTGAGTCAACACTCTCATGATCCCAAACAGAAGCACCTTAACGAAGTCTATAGGATCCTGCGATACTTAAAGGGATCTCCTGGCCGTGGCCTACTATTCAAGAAATCCGATCAGCGTGACATAGAACTCTTTACTGATGCAGATTGGTCTGGTAACCAAGATGACAGGAAATCAACATCCAGCTACTGTTCATATGTATGGGGGAACTTAGTCACATGGAGAAGTAAAAAACAAAGTGTAGTTGCCAGAAGCAGTGCTGAGGCTGAATACAGGGCAGTAGCACTAGGTATTTGTGAAGGAATATAGATACAACGTGTCCTCAAGGAGTTAAGACAGAGTGTAAACTTGCCAATCAAGCTTCATTGTGACAATATGGCAGCAATCAGTATCTCACACAATCCAGTTCAGCATGATAGAACCAAGCATGTGGAGATAGACAAGCACTTTATACGAGAGAAGATAGATGATGGTATAGTACAATTACAATATATACCTTCTAGAGAACAGACAGCAGATATCCTCACTAAAGGATTGACCAAAGAAAAATTCGAATATTTTGCAGGCAAGTTGGACATGCTTGATATCTATGGTCCAACTTGAGGGGGAGTGTAGAATCCCGGCGTCATTCACGGAGAGTTAGGATTTGAATATATTATTATTTATTGTAAAGTAGCGTATTCACGGACTCTATTATTGGATTCCTTGTTGCTCTGCGTGTATATATGTGTGTAATTGTTGCCTCATGAATATAGTAGAGAAACATATTTGCCTTCAAATCACCTATACGAATGAGTAAGTAAACAACTCTTACAAAGGCAAAACAAGCTTTATATGAATAACAGACAATAATTACAGAACACAAATTTACTAAATATCTTGTCATGTTGGATGCCCAAAAAAATATCAGTTTGATAAATTAAAAAAAGGAAAAATTCTCAATTCAACACCAATAACTAGGCCAGATGAAATTTTAAGTGCGGGTTAATGCAGCCAACCCCCTTAGGGCCTGTTTGGTGGAGGGATTTGGAGGGGAGGGGAGGGGAGCAGTTGAATTTTTGTAGAAAAAATTGAAAAGTGGGGTTGCAGAATTTTAACAAGGATAGGGTGTATGATGAAAAAGTAAGAAAAATCAATTAAAAATTTTAAACCCCACTTCTCTGTTTTTCAAATCCAACTCAAACAAAAATTTCCTTCAGCTCATTTTGCCTCTCCTGCCCTTGTACCAAATAGACCCTTAAATTTTCCTTTCCTCTTGGCCAATCTAATTCCAGTTAGATTGTTGAAATGGATGTGCAATCAAATTAGAAGATTCGTAATGATTAAATCCGTAAACAAGTTGGAGTGGCATCGGTTGAGGAAAAAAGGGTAAAAAATCGTCCAAGGTGGATCAGACATTTTTAAAGAAGGCCATTGGAGGCACCAATAAGAAAGGTGAATCAAGCAGTATGTAGCATGGTAGTCAAAATCTTATATTCACAATTCGATTCTAATAATGGGGGAAAAGATTCGACTCTCATGGTTAATCTTTGCCCCATAGAATTGCATGTCGCCGCTCACAGAAATGCAATTCATATCCAATCAATGCCCATCGGAATTTCAAGCTTCTATTGTGTGTGAGTTAATTTTTTGTTTTGCTCCCACCTCGTTTCTGTGTGACCAAGTCCATGATTCTATTCCTTTCAAAGTTTAACTCATCCGGTCCATCCAATAAATCTTGTAACGCTATTTTTTTTTGGAAGTTTGTTTCTCTCCACCTATTTTACTTTTCTATGTTGTTAGTGGTTCTTTTATGGCTGTTATTTTGGTGGTGGGGGCACAATGAATCATAAATTTTATGAATTTATGAAATAGAAATTTTTATTTGATATCTCTTCTGTGAAAAATTATATTTATGTCATCCTTATCAAATGATCATGAAAAATTATATTTATGTCATCCTTATCAATTAGACTTAAAAGCATTGAGGTCATTGGCTGCACCAGGTCAAGCTGATGTGTAACACCCAAGTTTGCCAATTTTCAATAACCCAATCCGCCTATCTGATCATAGAAAGTGAATGACTTGGATATTTAAATTATTGTGCTTAAAAGTTTAAATCAAAATCATGAAAAGAAGAGGAAATGACAAAGACAGTGAAAGGTAGAGGAAGAGAAAAAAAGGAAGAACAACCAAACCTGCTGGTGCTGCTACTTCATCCACAAAGTCTGAAGCAAGATGGAGGAGGAAGGGCAAAAGAAGAGGTAACAACTGGCCATCAGAAGTGGGTGGCAGCCAGCCAGGATTAAGAAATTTAGAGGGATTCGGCTATTTGATGAGCTCTATCAGAAAATACAGAGTAACAGAAAATGTGACCAATACTTCACACCTAAAAATGGAAATTTGAGAGTGAAAAAGAAAGAGAATATAGAGATTAATAGACAAGGAGAAAAAGTTTCATTCTCAGGTTCTGAATCAATCAAATGACCATTTATTTGATTTTATTCCGTCCCATTTAAGAAGAAGAAGAGAAGGAGGAGGAAAAGGAAGAGGCATGATCAAATTTAAAATGTAAACTCACAATGAGTCTCAAGACAGAGGGAGATGGAGACAGAGCAAGAGCAATTGCACAATGGCACAAGATTGAGGGAGATGCAGAGCAAGAGCAACCACACAGGTTCAAAGAATGCCGTTCACAACCTCACTAGTCGTCGGAGCCGGAGGAAGCTCGAAGTTGATGGAGCCAAGGAGGAAGGAGCAAGAATGCAACAGCAATGGCAACCACCCTTATACCAAGAGCAATGGCAATGAGCAAGCAGAGGAGATTTATAGAACATTTAAAAATTCAAAGCCATCAGTAATACTCATAAACCATATCTTTCGAGCATCTACCAAAATATTCGAAAGGCATCATCATAAGAGATATCTAATTAAAGAGAATTATATAACATTTTGATTATCACTTGCTTCCTGCTTAAAGGTGGACACTGAACCGTTGGCCTAAGCTTATTAACATCACCAATAAAACATAGATAGCAATTCAGATTGCAGAACCAAACAATCTAGTTGCTAGAATGAATTGAAGAGACTTGAGTGAATGCACCCAGCAACAATATTTTATATATATATAAATAAATAAATTATAAAGCACAGATCTTGGAGGAAAATGTTTCGAGCATATATAAAAGAAAATAAACGGAAATCCTTGATCTTATTTTGTCTTAATAATTTTAAGAGAATCCGAAAGGATGGGAAAGATATCCAATATTGAAATCGATGATTAATAATTTAGCAAATTGTCCATAAGTATCCTCTCTCCCATTAGCTCCCGGCAAGCCGAAGAAAAAGAAATATCGCCTCGGATGCAATTGACCAGAATTTTCAACTAACTCCATCTCAGAAAATGCTTTAGAAAATTTAGGTGAGTAATTCAAGTGACATATATAAATCAACTGACCAGTAGAAAGTAAATTTTTTGAGGCAACGAATTTTTTGAGGCAACACAGCTAAGTTTCCAAAGGTTGAAACAAAATCGAAGGCATCAACTAGAGCTTGGGCATAGAAAGAAGCTATAAAAACTCACAGGAACGACTGATGATTTCCAACGATATCGTATACGACTTGTGAGGTTCCTTGCTTCCTTCCTTTCTCCAATAAAGAAACGAAAAACCTTGTCCACGGAGCACAGAGGCTGCGCTAAGGAAGAGCCGATGCCGACGCCGGTGAAGACGCAGTGAAGTGAACAAACGGCGAAGTCGCAGAATGGAGGCTGATGCAGTGAAGTGAGGAATGGAGTTGCACTTGCACCTGCACAGATGGGTTTGTTTCATATCTCTACTATAGGCATTGCAGCATAGAAATTGAGGGTAAAATAGCTCATAAATTTTCTGGCAAAAAAAAAAAAAAATAGCTCATAAATTTAGCTACCTCCGAAAACCCCTTTTTCGTGGCACCTCAAAGTTAGTCTTTCATTACAATCCACACACACACTAATTCCATTCATTTAATACCATTTCTTTGATGTCATTCAGATAAAGATATGGAAGCAAAATTAGGTCAAACACGGAAGGAGGAGCAAAAATTTGTCTCCTCACCCACTAAAATTTCAAATCAAATTAGGGAGGGGAGTCCCTTTCAAATCAAACAAACCGCCCTTGGTTGGGTGCGATACACTAACACTATTTTTAGTATTTTTGAATATTTTAAAAATATATAAACTATGTTGTTTTAGGGTGATTTTGAGAAAAACTACTAGCTCGGGCAATCCACCTTAGGGATGGTAAAACGAGCCAACCCGCGGGTTGCGGGTTGGCCCGTGCGGCCCGCCTAGCCCGTCAAAAAAATGGGCTGCGATTTCGCAGCCCGAGCCTGCACTGCCCATCAACCCGCCAAAAAATATTTTTTTATGAAATAAATTATTTTTTTTATTCAGTTTTTTCCTATAAGATTGCATAATTATATGATTCTCTTTTCAATCTTATCAATAAGTGTTTAATAATTTCCTAGAAATAGAATTTAACATTACTTTTCTCTTTGTAAAAAATATTGAGATGAAAAAAATAAAAAAAAAACACAAAAATAATTTTTTTAAAAAAATAAAAATAAAAACGGGTAGCCCGCCAACTCGCAGGTTAGTGATGGCGGGCTGGCTTTTGCCGGCCCGAGCCCGCCATCTAAAGGCGGGTTGGGCCTGCGGGCCCAACCCGTTTTCGCACTTCTAATCCACCTTGGGTCCAAGAGCAACTGCAGCAAGTAAGCAAAAGATTTGTGTGTTTGGTACAGAGTATCTGGAGGGCAGGAGAGGTGAGAAAACTCCCCTTGTTTGGCTAGGAGATTGTTTAAGAAAGAAAGGAAACCTACTCCTCATTCCTCGTTTGAGTTGAAAAGAGAGAATGGGCTCCTCCCCTGTCGGTTAGAAAACTTGGTGGAAAATAGCTTTTACGAAGTTTGAGATAAAATCTACATTTTTTAAGAATAGATTTTGAAAGAATAGTTTTTACGGATTCTGAAGAAAAACCTAGATTTTGAGATGTGATTGTGTTTGGAAAGTTATTGACTTTTACAGAATTCGAAGCAAAAATTAAGTATGAAAGATGAAGAAAGAAAAAAGAGGAAAGATAAAATTTATTATGAGAGAAAGTGTGACTTGACAAGAAAATGAATTTTTTTCAAAACCTATGTTTTGTGACAAAACACAGATTTTTAAAAAAAAATATAAGTATTTAAATAAAATTTAGGTTTTGGTTTTACCGCAAAACCTAAGTTTTGAGTAGAAGAGCCAAACGATCTTCTAATATCACCTCCAAAGTTGGGGTTTCTAAAAAGTAGACGAGAGAGTATGGTAAAATTAACCATATCGAAATTATATAATTACCTCCTCTCCTCTTACATCAGATTTTATAATGCTATATATATTGTATGTGTACATATTCATTTGCCGTCAATATTTTTCTCATCATCTCTAGAGCCGCAATTTGCCGCTAATATTAGCATTTGAAGTTATGTTATTGTCATTTTTGTGAGTTGCATGGTCTTAACTTGCATGTGTAAAAAAATTTTATACTTTCCTAGGCATTTCCTATACTTAAGTTGTAATTCATTATATTTAACTTGGAAATACATTGATAGGAGGAGTCCCTTTTTGGAATGTTTTAGGAGTTTTAATTTGTACGTGTAAATTTTTCATACTTCACTGAAAATTCCCTATATTTAAGTTCCGATTATTTATAATCAAAAAATGCATTGTAGCAGGGAATCACATTTTTTTAAGTTTTATATTTATGTGAAAATTTCTTATATTTCATTATACATTTTCAATATTCACATTACAATTCACTATACTTAACTTGAAAATGCCTTGATAAAAAGGAATTCCATTTTTGGAGATAATAATTAGAGGCAGTGATATGCAAACTTCAAATTCACGTTCACAGTCCAACATGGGATTATGTGAATTCAAATGACTAATTTGCGTTTCTCATATTTTGAGGGTAATTTTTCATGATTTTCCTTTTTATCAAAGAAAGATAGGACCCACTTCAAAACCATTTTCTTTCCTCATTGTTATTTTTTCTTCTCCGGAAAAAGGTGAAAAACAGTTTCATCCAGACTTTTATACTTCTAAGCAGCTTTTGCCCCCAAAAGTTTTTTTTTATATAAACCATCTGATATCCTGGGATATTCTGGATTCATTACCCGCCCCAGACTAATCCAGACCCCCGTGATAAGACCTTACGATGGTAGCAAAATACTGATGGGACAACCTCTTCGAGGTTGCATTAATTATCACGGCTGTCACTCCCCAGGGTTCAAACCATCGCCCTGAGGAATGCTGGTAGTAGCCCTTACCAATTCTACCAAACGCCCATTGGTTGTCCCAAAAGCTAAGTGAACAAAAGACTCATCCAAACGTACGCAAATGTGCCAAAAACCCCGTTTGGGATCAAAATGGTGATCCAAACCCAAAGCAATATAAAAGGGTAGGCTAAAGCATTTGTTTACCCTTATAAAGAAAATTTAGTCTTAAATCTCAAATAAGCAAGTTATTTAAAAAATGATCCTATGAGTGAATATATTTATTCTAAAATCCTATTGACAACATGATGTCCTTATTATTAACAACATCATACGCTGGCGTTAACAACACAATGTGTTGCAAATGAGATTTCAAAATAAATATTTTCATCCATAGAACTATTCCTTAAATAACTTGTTTATTTGGACCTAAGACTAAATTTTCCAAGTTTATAATAAATTTCATTGTCAGTTAAATTTAAAAAGTTCAAAAAGTGAACAAAATAATTATGATCTATCAAAAATAAAATTTGATTTAAATAGAAATTGGTCAGCAAATCAAGGATAGCAAGCGACACTTCCAGATAAGAAGCCTACAAGTGGATATTTTTATGAACTATCGAGCACATAACTAAAAAATCCAAGACTCGATTGTTTGTTTACCAAGGCAGTAACGAAATCAAACCTTTTTCCAACATATTGTATCTCAGAAGTCAGAACAAGTCCAAATAAAACAATAACTGAATTGGATTGAATTCTCAATTCTATGTTGGATTTCTACCACACCAAATATATTCTTTAAACTATTCCTTTGCTCATCTTGTCATGGCCCCCCTCCTTTCCCATCATAGATCCTACATTCTTCATGCACAAGGAAGCACAGCAGAAACAAGTCTCCTCTGTGGCTCCTCAAAACTAAACTGGACTTCAACGGAAATATGCCCTGCGGTGATCGCCACCGCCTCTCGGAAAATCAGCAAGCACCATTGAGGAAACCCAATGAACATGCCAGAAAGGATTACACGATCCCTGAACAAAATTGAATGACAAAAAAGAAAGACAATAATCAACTACACAGAATTTTTGTACGGGAAAATGGGGATGAACAAAAACATTTTAATATCATCAGGTGGGCAAAACTATATCTAGAAGTCTGAGATTGACATATGCAAAATAGGCATGCACAACAATTATACACCAACCTGAATGATACGTAACGGCTAAGAAACATTAGGCAAAAATTGCAACGCATGCAAAATGCAATATCCAATGATGACCCAATGTGCATTCACAGATCAAGGACAATTTGAGTTAAAAAAAATGAAAACATGACTCAAGCAAAAAAAAAAAAGGCGTTGCCTGCTCAGGATTTGTATATATGAAATGTAAGCTTTACCAAAACCAAGGAAAGTAAAAATATATGTTAGTTGTGCACCTAAAAGGCAAAAAAAAAAACGCTATGTTCATTATGAACCTATAGCAGATCCACCTAGATTAAACATGAGAAAACCACTAGATCAAATCAGACACAGGGGCAGTAAACACTAACATTGAAACGGATAAAAAAAAAAATCAACAACAGGAAGCCGAAGAGGCTCTTCCATGATAGTAAGAAAAATAATGTTAAAAATTCAATGGTCATATTAGAAAATAGGATTTTACACATCAAAAAGACACGAGACTTAGCAACCCTCAGAAACAGGAAGATTGAACAATCAATGCCCAATGGAATAAATTAAGTGGCTTCTGTCAATGAGAGCAACACCATGCTCAACCGAATCAGGATTTTACCTATTATGCAACAAAGTATTTGCCTATTAAGCTGGACTTCAATGCAAAAATGCAGCACCATGATTATCACCACCTCCTCTGGGAAAATTTAGTGGCAAGTGTACTGGAGGGAGTCTATTGAACATTCAAAAATCGCTAAAAAGATCCCCTGCACCACATTGAAAGATAAACAAGAACATAATCAAATGGGCAGAAAAATTGGGGCAGAAAAATCTCCTTAAAGGTGGGTAAAACTGTATTAAGATGGAGTATGATAGATGCCAAATACACAGATACAAGAAAGGGAGACTGATTTGTTCAAAACAGTTGCACACCTACCTGAATAGCAAATGAATGGCTTTTTCCCCTTTTCCTTTGGGTGGGAGAGAGGTAAGGCAGTTAATCTAAGGTTGTTTCTCAAGAAACGGATGCAGAAGAAATCGATGTATCTACATGTAAAAATTTATCAGAAGCTACATTAGTCATAGGCTCTTGACAAAACAACTCAATTCTTAGACTCCCAGCAATACCCCCAAATATAGTACCTGAATTTTTTTTTTAAAAAAAAAAGATTGCCAAGGGTAGAATCCTGTTTGTTTGTTATAAGAACTGACTATATGAACTTGAGTTTTTCTAAAACTATAAGAGGAAAAATGTATGTTAGCAATGATGAATGAAAAAAATCAACTATAACAACCAAGCCAGTAGTGAGCGAAACAATGCTAATATAATATATTATTGATCATATTAACAGAGTGGATATTATACTTCAACAACAAATGAGACATGGCAACACTCAGAATGATTAAATAACGAAGGGCTTTAATAAAGTAACCCATGTCAAAATGTGAACAATATAACGTTCAATTGGATCAGGATTTTACCTATCATACAACAGAGTATTTGCCTGGTTGAGCACCACCAGGAAGTTGCAAGGCCTGATTTGTGATGTCTTCCAGCACACGCTTCAATTCTGCTTTTGCTCTCTTGACAGACTGTTCACTGGAGCCCTCAATGAACAAGTAGAGTTTCCGCTCATTAGGTCCTGGGACCCTACCAGGTGGGAAATACTGCCCCCTAGTTGTAATAGCAGCTCCAGTCCACTCAGAAATAGGGCCTAGAGTTTCCTTGTGTGTGACTTTCCACCGAGCATTCTGGGGAAAATCATTTATCTCCAACTCAGCTTCATAATGCTCAGGCATTGCACCAGCAATCTTTGCTAATTTATTTTGCAGGTTCATAGCAGCTAATGCTGCTCGAGTTGCTCCATCACTAGGACCAACAGGCAGCCCTGTCCCAGGCATAATTCCTGCAGTCTGGAGACCAAGAACAGCAGGCAAAGAAGCAGGCAGACCAACATTTGAAATTACCTGAGAAGTAGAGGGCATTGCAGGAGTGTTTGCTTTGGTGGCAGCAAGAATTTGTGCAAGAGCAGGATGCTGCGAGATGTCACCTCCTGCCTTCCTAATACCTTCATCTTCATCCTCAGAATCAGACTTATCTTCTCCAAACCCATATTCTTTGGCTTGTGCTTTCTTTGCTGCTCTCCTCACCTCATCTTCTTCTTCATTAAATTTAAAACCACTGCCTCCATAACCAGTCCCATGGGCTTGCTCAAGTCCTTGATTAACTTTTGCCATAAATCCATCAGCAAGAGCTTTCAGGTCATCAGGAACTATTTGTTCAGATAGCTCCAAAGCTTTAACCAGATCTGGTGCATATCTTGCTTCTTCCTCTGAAATAAAGGTGATAGCACAACCCTTCCGACCAGCTCGGCCTGTACGTCCAACACGATGTACATAATCTTCATAGTGGTTTGGAACATCAAAATTAATAACCAGTTCAAGCTCCTTCACATCTAAACCCCTGGCAGCAACACTGGTTGCAATCAACAAATTGCACACATTGCTTTTGAAGTCAGCAATTGTGGATTCCCGATCTGTCTGATCCTTAGCCCCATGAAGAGAAAGGCATGGATAACCATGTCTAAGCAGATCCTTGAACAAAGAATCACATTTCTCCTGTGAGTGGACAAATATCAAAATCTTTCCCTTCTCATACCATTCCCCAAGTAACTCTAAGAGCCTAAAGAACCTCTCATTTTCTGGCCTCACTTCTACTAGTTGTGTTATGTCCTTGTTAACTACACTCCTTCCACCAACTTGTATTTCAACAGCCTTGTTCAAAACCTTACGAGCTAGAATTTCCACTTGACGAGGAAAAGTAGCAGAAAAGAGAACAGTTTGACGGTCTGGTCGAATATTCTGAACAATGCGAGTAATTTGAGGTTCAAAGCCCATGTCAAACATACGATCAGCCTCATCCATGACCAGATAAGTGACTCTACGCAGGTTAGTTATCTTTCCACCACTGGTGCATAGTATGTCAATCATCCTACCTGGAGTACAGACAACTATCTCGGTACCGCGCTTCAATTCACTGATTTGCTGGGCAACACCAGAACCTCCATAGACAGGCACGCACCTGAGACCAAGTAATTTTGAAAATTTCTTTATATCACTGTGAATCTGTTGAACAAGCTCCCTTGTAGGGGCCATTATAAGCCCAATTGGTCCATCTCCTGAAACAACTGGTGGTTGATCCTTGATGTGTCTCAACATTGGTAAAACAAAAGCAAGGGTTTTTCCAGACCCAGTTTTAGCAATTCCAATGCAATCTCTACCACTCATAATTACAGGGAGGGCCTGAGCTTGAATAGCCATTGGCTTTTCATAATTAAGCTTCTTTATTGTCTCCAGAATTTTGCTAGTAAGTCCAATCTGATTCCATGATTTTACAGGCTTTGGCACATCCCTTCCGTGTATCTTTAACTCCAACTCCTTCCTGTATGCTGCAACTTCTTCAGGAGTCATCTTGGCAATCTCCTTTACTTCAATATAAAATTTTTTCTTGAATGGCTTATAATCAATCTTCGAGTGGTCAACAATAGAAAGTTTCTCAGCTTTTGTCTTCTTTACTCTTTTCATGAATTCATCATCATCTTCATCCAATGGATCACCCTCAACTTCAAGGTCTTCATACTCTGAGTCAGAATCCTCACTAGGAATTATTCTCCCAATTGATTTATTTGAACCTTTCCTAGGGTTCCCACCATTACTTTGCTGGTCATTGTTACCCTTGGGGTTTAAGTCAGCAGCTTGATTAGAAGATTCAGGTGTGACAGCACTATTTAGCTTTTCAACTTCAGGCAAAACCATAGTACTCATGAAAGCATCCAATGGATCAATTTCCTCATCTGCATGAGAACCAGCAGCTTCATCTGGTGCATTAGATGTAACAGGTCCATTAATAATATCTACTGCCATCAAATCCTTAGGTTCTTTGTCCAAAGGCTTCTCATCTCCATCTATATCCATAGCTGTATTCGCCTTCCCTGTAGTGGTTCCTTCTTCATCATCAGATTCCCCTTCAAGCGTCCATGCCTTTCCAAACTTAGGTTCATCAGCACTTGCTTCACCACGCTTTTCTCTCTCAGCTTCTTCCCTCTTCCTCCTCAGCTCTTGCCATTCCTGAACTCTCCTCCTCCTCTTTTCCATCTCTTCATCCAACTTCCTGTGTTCATCCTGTAACTCCTCCTCACGGCTTGATTTGCTTTCATTGGCATCTGAATTATCATTGCCACTCTTTTTCCTCGGGCTTTCCTCAATATTCTCAGTCTGCCTACTTGACTTGCTGACACTCTTCACCTGCTCTCTACCCTTGTAATCATCACCATCTCTCTTGTGTCGTTTTCTTTCTCTATCCCTAGAATCATCATCACTATACTCACTATCAATACTCCTACGCTTCTCTCTGTCTCGTACTCTCCTACCCCTTTCTCTTTCCACTTCCCTCTCCCTTTCACGCTCTCTCCTATCCCGTTTCCTTTCTCTATCCTTCTCCCTTTCTTTCTCCCTCCTATCTCTCTTCTCCCTTTCCCTATCTTCCTTGTCTCTTTCCCTTTTCTTGTCTTGAGCTCTTTCTCTTTCTTCATCATGAACTCGTGTCCTATCCTTATCCTTGTCTCTATGCTTCTCGCTTTCTCTATCAAATCTTTCATCAGAATCACTACTTTTCTCTCTCATAGCGTTGACTCTCACGATCCCTCTTCTCTCTATCCCTATGCTTCCCTTCACTTCTAACCTTACATTTATCACTAGTCTTCTCATGATCTCGTTCATGGCGGCTCCTCTTGGAATCCTTTTCCTTCCCTTCATAATTTTCCTTTCTAGATTTATGCTTTCCCTCATCCATTGTTTTCTCCTACAAGCTTGCTGGTGTCAGTAACTGTAACATTTTACAGAATCAGATGCCAAAAACTATTATTTTATAAGATACATAGAGTACTTTCTGTAGAAGAGAAGTACACCGTAGTTTATAAGTTATAATAGAGTGAATTAAATCTGAATGCGACATTAATGTTGTAAATAAAATGCTTGGCATGTAACAAATCGTGAACATATGTTCTAACTTCGAGTTCAGAATTAAGCAACACAATAAAAACAGTTTCAACCATGTAAAGTATCAGACACGCTTATATCACATTATTAAAACTGAATGATTATTATTAAAACTGAATGAATTATTCAGATTTAAGTATGTGTTAAAAGTGTGAATATTTTATTCAGTTTTAATTATGTGACTAAATTATCTTTTTGTACAGCGGGTAGTGGCATAGCGCCCCTTTTGATGCATATGGGTTATTTTGAGGTTAAGACTGCACCTTTATTAAAAAAAAACAGAATAAATTAGTATATTTTCAGTGTCCTTCCCAGGCAAGAATATCATTTTGACTCCTTACTTACCATTTTTTTGGGCTTTAAATTAATACAGATAAATAATGCACACATTAAATAGGGAAAAACTAAGCAAATATTTTGATAAAGGAGGGGGGGTTTACAGACATGGAAAATGTTAGTAAAGAAATATTTACAACGGAAGCATGGGCCACAAATCTATGTGCAAGAGTTTAGGTCCCCGATATTTGAAAAACAGGAACGATACTGGAACTCTTAAGCAATCAAATTCAGCCAGGATATGAGAAAAGAATTGGCTCAAGAATAAAGTAGTTTTCCAGGGTAGAAGATCTTGTGCATACAGGACAGTTAACATGATAAATTGTTTCAGAACAAAATATAGTGGAACCTGCACAAAATAGTACTCTACAGAACCAGAAAAAGATGATGGAAATTCCTCTGGCAATATATTACTAATATATCTGGAAATAGTCACCGGTATTGCTAAGCAGACACAACCACAACTCTAGCATTTGAGAGGCTAGACTCTCCACAAGAGACCTCTGAAATTCTCCTCTTCCACAAAATTTGTTACTATTCATCTATCTTACCTCTCTTCTAACAGACATGTAGGTTTTTCCTATTCTGTTCCTCCCATGACTATTGGATTTGGACCTGACTGATCCATATCCCTTTTCTTACTCCCCTTCTTACTATCCATCTATGTTCCCTCTCTTCTAAAAGAACTTGCAATTTTGGAAGGGGTGAGAAAAACAATCAGTTTAGTTCGAGACCAAGCGGCTGCTAATCCCAGGCAAAATACTAGAAAATCGTTGCTTTAGACTAGCGGCAGAGAATTACAGAACAATTATGAGATATTTCTGGAGCAGTTGATAATTGATGATTATTCAGAAGCATGTACAAGTAGGCGGATCTATATTATACTCAGTGAGGCATCTGCACCCACTGAAATCTTTAAAATATGCATAGTTGATATAATATGTTCCAGATACTTTGACACAGCTAAAATCAAATCATTTACAAGATCAGACATACAAGCAATTATACACCATACTAGCAAAAACTAGTAAAACGAAACTTGAACTCAATCCGTAATCCGTAAAATATTGCCAAATTCGAAACCGTCAATATCCAGACGATTACACGACCAGCTTTAAAGCCAAAGTAAAATGAAAATTTAAAACAGAGCAAGAACAGCCACGAAACGAACAGATGGCGAGCGGAACAAAACCAAATCTCACCGGATTTTGGGAGTAGAAAAAAGCCCTAGGGTTCCAACCTTCTTCACTTCTTGCCCGAGAACCACTACACAGGGCAGATAACGGTGGCCGGTGTCCGACGGAGTGCGGAATGCTTGTTCGTCGACGAGGAAAAATGCATCCGCTACTCGCGAGACTGCTTTTGTCGGGGTTATAATATAGGGACAGTCTGAATAAAAGAATAAATATCAATAAAACTTTCTCAAAATGGGCGCCTGCTACATATACTTTTGCTTGTAAAAATAACCCATAAATTTCTCCAATTGCGTCAGAAATGCCATGGAAAAACACTCACACCTCTCACCAAATATATCAATAAACTTTTCTCAAATGGGCACGTGTTCGCTTACTTACCCGTACACTACCCACCCTAGACACCTTGGTTACATTCAGCTCAAGACATGCAGCATTTCATCACCTTCCATTTAACGCCCTTTCTCTCTATCTCTCACATGCACTGTGTTCTGTAATCTGTATTATGTGATACTACTTTCTCTGTAAATCCCATCCCACCCACCATTAAAACTTTGATATTTCTTCATCAATTTAGCTGAGGATCCAAAGAAAAAGAGAAGAAAGCTTCTCTCAGTCGTCATGCTTTAGTTTTTTTTTATTTGATTCAAGAGAGGAACTTCAATGGAAGTAGAGAGACCCCATCATCAGAATAACAACACCAGCAAGATCTTCATCTGCTTCACCTCTCGCTTGTCTTCTTCCTCATCCATGAAGCTCATGTCCAAGTCCATTCTCAGCCCAGGTCGTAGCAGAGCCGTCTCAGATTTCTCTCTACACCTCTCTGAGTAAGAGGCTAAAGTAATGACAACATCAAAGGTGGTAACGACGGTCTAGCCACTCCAATGTTCCTGACCGCCGGAAAGAAAAGAGGGTGTGCTTTCGAGAACCTAGAACCTTCTTCACCCCAAGGTAATATGCATTGGGCAAGTACGAGTGAAGACTAAGAAATAGTGGAAGAAGATGAGGGCGAGATCGAAGAAGAGAAGAGGCGAAGCAAGCTTTTGAAAAGCACAGATGAGCAACAGGATCATGCTGGTGGCAGTAAATTGCAAGCAAAGCATGTTTTTGGGACCATGGTGCGTGGGGTCAAGTTCTAGGACCCCTACTTCACGAGCCCAAGGCCGATGTATGAGGTGACATTCCTTGATCGGCTGCCGGAGGAGATGTCGTGCATTGCGGGAAGGAAGTCGTGGATTTAGGTGGTAAATCACATGCAGAGGGATGTTGGGTTTTGAGTGCACTAGCTTAATCAGGAAGGATAAGTACTTGTTACTTAGAGGAAACGATGGGAAGGTGGAGTCCACGTACAACCCCCAACGGGAGTAACACCACGTAAGCTAAGGGATGCAGCGAAGCTTGGGAAAGGCTGGGAGGAGAGAGATTGTATGAGAAACTTTGAGGGAGAGAGAGTTGATGGGGATGATTGGGGATGGTGAGGAAGAGTTGACAGGTGGACCATTGGTGGGTGCCATAAAGTGAAAAGTAGCGGATGTCTTGGGTACTAACGGACTAACGGTTGTGACATTTTAACCATAAGTTTATGAGCATTTTACACCCAAGCAAAGTAAACAGTGTCATGCGCCCATTTAAGAAAAGTTTATGAACATTTTTACCCCTAACCATAAAGAATTGATGGGGATGGAAATGGAGAGACAAGAAAATTTATTACAAGAAATGTTTGGCATGCACTTGGAATAAAAAAATGATTTCATAGAAAAATTTATGTTTAGTTGGATTAAAATGGTGTAAGATAGTTAAGAAAATATTTAAAATGATTATACTTCCCTTTATAATAAAATATAAAAATGATATTTCAAGATATATATTAAGATGGGGATGTTGTTTGCCTTGACTTCATTCTCTGATTAGACAAAAATACGAATGAGCCATTAACGGAGTGAGCATGGCAAATGCATCCATTGACATTACAAGCATCCGATCTTGAGGTATGCGCAATCTAATTTTTTTTAATTAGGATTCTTTAAATGATATATGGGTAGTTGTAGGCAATGTTCGTCAATGGCATGTGTGGACTACTAAATAGGAGGGTATAGGGCATGTTTGGATTAGTGGTAAAAGTTACTTTTTCAAAGTGATTTACGGTCCATGAGATATATATGTAAAAGGAATTTTGTCTCAACTTGTATAAATGTAATTTTGTAACGTTATGGCAAATAGGCCTATATATGTCGATATGCTTGTCAATATGAAACTTGAAGGACAATATATGAACAACAAAGGATTCACGGTTCGTTACTTAAGGTGTATAGTATTGGGATTGAAGGACATAGTGGAATATTAAAACACTACCAGAAAAATGTCATTTAGTGACGGAAAAATCCATCGCTAAATGGCTATTTTCCATCGGAAAATTTCCATTTAGCGATGGAAAATATTAGCGACCCTCGTTTTAGCAACAGATTTTCCGACGCTAAATGGCATTTTTCTTGTAGTGAAATATTTCTAATCCCTACATTGGATCTGTTAAACGTATTTAAGCCATATGGTTGGAAGTATACCTTTCTTTGATTTGCTCAGAAGTTTGAATGTCTCTTATCTTCTTGTTCAATTTCAAGAAGCCAATAACTATGATCAGCTCCCTCTACGTACCGGTATCCACGCAAACAGCTTTTAAACATTGACACATGCTAGCGCCTCAATGTCCGATTCTAGGATCAATTCTTTGGTCTCGATTTCTCTCTTATCATTTTTCTGATATGATGTGTTATTGGGAAAGTTATGGCTACCTATTTATAAATAGTTAGAGCCTATCCTTTTAAATTTTCAAAGTTAAGGAAAACATATGAAAAATTGAAAATAACCAAATTGAGCACAACTTTCTGGCATGTTGCTTCAACTTCGTGTTGCAACTGGTGAGTAGGTCCTCTATCTTGGAGTAGAATATTGACTGCTTCCAAATTATATTTTCCCCTATGAGATGGAATATCCACTAATGGAAAATTTCTTTTGTAGAAGATCCGATCGATTTAAAAACTTGTGTGCATCTAGTCTTCCAAATTATCCAACAAACATTGGCAAATATCTCACCCACGGCCATCACTTAAAACACGCTTTCCCAAGCTGGCATGTTGCATTCCAAGAGAGCCAATCCTGTAAATCATAAGAAAAGAAAGCAATATATGTGGTAGGGTTAATAAACTCTCTACACACTTCTCTTGCAATCCCGCTAAGCATATATAACACTTTCCTCATAGTGACACTCGAAGGGACAGTCTCCTGTCGTTGCCTCTCCTGGCTCAGATAGAGTTGGTAACTAGTCTCTCATGGGTTACTTGTGTTGGGATTAGAATGTACACATGCAGCGGAAGAAACAAATTTCAAAAATTTTATAATCCCATGCACGGATCTACCAAAGGCGTTTAGACCGAGAAGATAAACTTTCTTTGCGTTTAGATATCTTTTAGTTCCCAACATCCACGACCTTCTCAAGCTTTTCACGTTCTAGATCACGATCTCAAGGAGCCGATGCTTCTGATCGTCTCCCTTTACCGGTATCCACACGAACAGTTCACAACAATAGCAGCGTACTATCGCCTTTCTTGTTTCACTATCTCTCTAGAGTTTTGTGGCTCACAACCAAATTCGAATTGCATACATCTCTTGCTCATGAGTCCTCATATTTATAGAACTCATGGAGTGCATCATATTTCAAGATTAATCTTTTATTAATTTTGAAAATCCGAATTTGATAAAGATCTAAAGAATTCAAGATTAATCTTTTATTAATCTTGAAAATATGAGTCCCAAAGATATTCAAGATTAATCTTTATTAATCTTGAAATTCGAAATTCAAAATATATTCAAGATTAATCTACATTAATCTTGAAATTCGAAATCCAAAATTCAAAACATGAAATTCAAATTTTGCAATTCTAATTTGGACTAATCTAATTTAATCAAATCATATCCATATAATTAATCCAAATAATGAGCCAACAAATTTAATTTATCTTTATAAATTAAATCTGAATAGCAATGTTAGTTATTTAATAATGAGCCAACGAATTTAATTTAGGCTTGGGTCTTGGGTATATAAATCCTTGTCGCCATTGCCTTTAAGTCCTCTGGATCTTGAGCCCAGGTCCTACTACCATCCCGTAGAACGATGACCTTTAGCTTCCTTCGCTTGACAAAGGTGAAAACATAAAAGTATTTTGTGTTTCGATCTCCCCATTGAAGCCATGCACCTAGATTTTTGAAACCACAACAGCTCTACTTGCAATAGTAACTTATCCTTTCAAAACTTTTTTCAAGCCTATAGAGGCCATTCGGTGCACCATTTCTTTTACTAATTCCAATTATGTTAGCTATTTTTCTACCGCAGGTATACAAGTCACGAGTAGTATAAAAAGTTATTATTCCCATGAAGAATATGTCAAAAGTGAGTGAATAAATGCAATTGTGCTCTTAATTAGGTTGGGCAAAAATCATTTTGAGAAGTTCAATTTATGAAATAATTGTTGGTTCAAAACAAACTAAGTTAATACGCAAAGCAAAAGTTGATTCTAACTCCAAGAAATTAAGACTCTAGGATTACTTCTTCCCTCTACACTTCATAAATCTGGTTATTTCCCTCTTAATTAGCTTTAATGAAGAATCTAATGTTTGCCTAAGATTCACAAATATTGGGAAAGCTCTCTCAAGTCAAAACCAACATATATTTTCAAGAACCCATTCAATCTCTTGTAGTAAGTTAGTGAAAATAGTTTTTAACTACCGATCTTATAATGATAATACTATGTTAATAGGTAAATCTATTTCCTACCAACAAACTCTCCAATCAATCATGAGTTTCAAGTCTAGCATAAGTTTATCCAAGTTTTTTAAACAAGAAAATATCTCCCAAGCATCTTCTCATTCAACAAATCAACTAAATGGTGATCAAACATTTAAAGGCATGAAGTAAAGAATAAAATCAACACATAATCCTTTATTAAATGCCAAAAAGGTGAATACAAAGTTTTAATCCATATAGAGGTTCAAAGTAATCATAGAAAGGAAATAGTTAACTACTCATATGCATACACAGAAAACCTGAGTTTAACAAATGGAAACATCATAAACTAAGGAGAAAAGAGAAGAAAGGAAGAAAACCCTAGGTTGGAACTCCAAAATCTCTCTTGGAATCTCTCCCAAAGCTTCAAATATCTTCAAAATATCCAAACCCTAGCAAAGAATGGCCCCATACACCTCCTAGGAGTGAAGAATGGATGTATTTCGGCCAAACCTGCAATATATAACCCTAAAGCCAATTCCATCAAGTAAAATGTATAGTTGTATGATTGTCAGATCTTCGTTGGCTTCAGCCAAAATTCTTGTTGGTTGAAGCATGTGGCACAGAGTATCAGGTCCTCATCGGCTTCAGCCAAGCTGTTTGTTGGTTGAAGCGAGGGGCACAAAGAGCATTATGTCCTCGTTGGCTTCAGCACATGTATTGTTTGGTTGAAGCCAACAACACAACAACCTACTTGTTTCATGATAGATGATCTTTATTCAATCTTTGCTGCTACAAGCTTTGTTTTTTAGCCTTTGAACAATATCACAACTCGTCTTTCACCCTCTACAAAATAGAGAATACATGAATTATGTTTTAATTACAAAATATGCCAAATAAAATAAACAATTCTTTGAATTTAACTTGATTCATATTTTCTTCTAAAACTTCTCCTTCTACACATTTTGGGTTTCAAAAATAGATAAAATGAGAAAGGCTAACTCTTAAGCCATATTTCAAAAGACCCAGCCTAACTTCTCCCTAAGCCCTTCACGATACCAAGTGAACCTATCTTGGGGGTTATTAAGCTTAATAAGGCTAGTTTTCAAGAATGCAATCATCAAACTATTGCATAGAGGGGACATGAGATGGAGTGCCTCCAATCTTATTAGCCAAAGTTCTCTACACATTAAAATCCCCAAACAAAATCCATTCATCAAGGGTATGTTGAGCAATCTCTAGGTTGGTTTGCCAAAGATGTGTTCTTTTTCTATAAGTTGTTTCACCATAAATGAAGGATGCAAAGAACTTATGGTTGAGCTTCTAGTTGTGAATTTGGCAATATAGTAATTGGGTAGGTGAAGTAATATAATCAATTTTAAATTCACAATTATTCCATAAAAATCCATATTACCCTAGAATAGCTCGAGGCCTCAACTATGATCCAATGAGAGAAACCATGTCTCCAGAAAAAATTCTTAGCACGATTATCATTGGTTTTAGGCTCAATTAATCAGAGAATATTTATCCTTTTTTCTTAACCACATCTCTAATAAGGATAGGGAAAGTCCTACTACCCGTACCTACAATTCCAAGTTGCAAAAATCATAATCAAACAAAAGGAAAAAGGGAACGAGCACTTACTGGGAGGTCCAATCTTTGGAAAAAAGTCAAAATCATCAAGATGATCTTCATTTTCCATTGTTGTAGCTACATCCTCAAAGCTACCAAACTCTGTGTTAGCATCCTCTATTTTTTTCTTCTTCACCATTAATTAATAGAACCAGTAGGTCTGGGAGTTTTGGTTTCATGTGTTTGGAGGCAGCGTGGAGTTCCTCTATCGCCTAACTGGTTAAAGCCACCTTATCGCGCATCTTTTTATCTTAGCCTGGCTATTCCATTTTATCTAGGGATGAGCTATCTTTTTTAGGCTCCATAAGGTGTTCATTTTTTCTTATCCACGTGATTTAGATTGCCACTTACCACAAGATGAGCTCAATGGGTAATCATCTTTGATTTTTCTTTGCTATTGGGCTCCTCTTTGCTTGGAATTATTTGCTAGTCCATGTCTTTGGTCTCTTTTCCTTTTTTAGTCTTTTTAGTTAATAAAATTGCAGGCCCATTAATTGTATGCTCATTGGGCCCATTTTCCATCTTATCACTTGGCCCACTTTTACCCTTTTCTTGGCCTACTCTCTTTCTTGCTTTATTGGTACTTCTAGAAGCTCCCTTTGCTTTTGACATAGGCACCAGATCTACCCCTCCCTTAATGGCCAAAAGATTTTGTCCCTTTCCCTTAGTCTTTACACCAATTTCCCTTCTTGTGCTAATTTTAGAAGTATGAGCTATCTCGGTTTCCTCTTCCAAGCTCACTAAAGCACCACACCTTAATGATGCAATATGTAACACTTCTTCTCTAACAACCCCATCCGCTGTGGCTATAGCAAGCGAAGCTTTTTGACTCACACCTTTGGAGAATTGTGCCTATGTTAACTGAGTAACAAGCATCCAAGAGCCAAATGTGTCCAACGCCGAAGCTGGTGATTTCTTCATCCTTCATTCATCACGCGATGGTGCTGTAATTTTCGGTGAGTTCTGCTTCTCCTCTGCCCAATTACCCCGCATTACCAGTCCTGGTGCTCCTGTTTTAGTGACTCTGATTTCTCCTCTTAAACTCCACCAGTGATTTTCTTCTAGGGACATACCTCCCTCTGGTGATCGTAGTGGCTGCACTTAAAGTAAATAGGCTTTAGCCCCTCATACTCAACATTGAAGCACTCCTCGGCAATGATGCGCAGTACTAGCACCATCTGTAAGTCTAACTCCATGCAAATTCTTGCATATTTTCCTCTTTCCACCTTTACCATGGAATTTGTATTGTCTGAGAGTGTAATTAGATCCACCCAAGTGGTCTACCAATTTCCCCCCAACCTTGCTATACAATGGCTATTGTAACAATGCATTGGAATATTTGGAATGCAAACACATATGTCAATGCGTCTTAGTTCATTCATGAAGGGGTCAAAATAAGGAGTCCATCTTTGAACTAAAACATGATGCTGAAAATTTACCCAAGGTCAACCATATAAAACCTTTTAATAATGGTGCTTCCAATGCTCTTTATTGGTAAATTTGACCACAAAATAGTTGTTTAGCAGGTCTATCAACTCTATCTCAAATATACCCATAATTTGGTAAGATGAGACTTGAGCATGTAGAGGTTGAACCTCCATCCAAGGACTTTAATGATTAAGGAAAAATTCCAAGGTTTACACCAGTTATTATACTCTTCCTGTGAAATATGAACTACTGGATATATCCTCTTGAGTCTTTTAATTTCATCAGTTAGCTCAGGCATTTTTCAGAAAATTTCCTCTTCCTCAAATAGGTGATCATTTGACTCTATAGTATAGCTTCCATTGGCCATCACATTAAACCCCACAAGTGATTTCTTGTATGAACTAGAAGGTTTAAAGCTACCTTCCTCCTCTCTTTTTTCTAGCTCTTGTTTTTCTCCTCCATTAAATGATCCATAATCTCTTGTGGCACTTCCTCCATTTCTTCTTTTTATTCTGTCCATCACCTTCATATTTTGGTGGTCTGTTTGATTGATTTTTGTGTTGACTTGTGTCCTCCATGCACGCAGAATTTCTTGGTTCAAAACATAAGAAAAAGAAAATTGTCAATGCCTTTTAATGATCTTCTTATATCAATATAAATATATGTAGATTATTTTTTAAACACAAAAGATGTAATTGAAATCTAATTGAGGTATTGCTACCAATACATGAAGAACATATTTATGGTATTTGACCTTAACTATCATACAGGCTCAAGGGAAACTCCATTGATTTATGTTAGTTATGACACTAACTTTGATGTCATAAATCCAATTGAAGCATTACCCCAAACTCATATGGAGCCCCATCATACCACCAATGTAACCTTGACTAATGCTGCCCTCAGCTCATCTAGAGCCACCACTAGACATTCTTGTGACTTAAATGAGTGAGGATTCGGATCTTGTTGTCATTAGTAATCAAGATTGTTGAAGCAAAGATCAAGCTATTCAGGCTACACAAGTACAAGTGGCATTTCTTCAAATCGTATATATCAAGGATAAGCTTTATCATGTTGCACATCCACCTTATTTGAAAGCTAAATTCCCTAAAATCAATCCACAGTTTATTAGGCAACTCCAACAGTACCTTGTTTGCTGGAAATGCTTTCTTGATATTATCCAAGATCCAGTTCTTCATTCCTGCCATGACTTTCTCTTTCACTATCTTACTTGCTGAAAAGGTTTTCCTGATCTTCAATGCCATCAAGCTGCTTGTCATGCGTCTATCTTTTGCTATCTCACTTACTGGAAAGGATTGCTCGATGAAAATGTCGCACTGAATCCCACCATTCCCTCCCCAACTCTATGCCTTTATTTTAACTCATCAAGGGTCAAGTTCTTCAAGTAAGGGAAAAATGATAGGATATGGAATAACAGTTTATTAGGATTTTCATATATTTAGAGTATTTATCATTATCAGTAAATATTTAGGTTTAATGTCAATTGATTGTTATCTTTTAATTTTAAGTTTCTAAAATGTTCTGTTATTAATTTCTAGGGTTAGTTTGAGGCCTATAAATAATACCTCAACTCATGTGCTTTGTACGCTTGATGATTTGAATAATGTTCCCCTCTTATCAGTTTCCCTCTTCCTCTCTTCATATGGTTTCCCTTCCTTCTTACTGTTCTCCCTCATTTGTTCTCTCTTTCTTCTATCTTCATCTCTCTTCTCCCTTTTCCCTTCCTAGTCCTGCTGCTGGTTGGGGCAATATTCAAAGGCAAGAATGGTAAACAAAGTAATTTATTTTAAAAAAATTGTTTTATTTTTTATTTTTTGTCACTAGTTGGGGCAAGCCACATTATTTTGTTAAAAAAAATACAAACACGCAATTATATAAATATTGCAATAATAAAACTCTCATTAAATACATTATGTATAATAATGTTGAAATTATGAGAGAGAATAAAATCATATATCTTACTTTATTAACTTTAAAGAAAAATTTATGAATAATAAGGGCTTGTTAAACATGTAGTAAATTTTTAAATTTCTAACGTTCATACACCTTATATGAATGCATTTTTGATATAGTTTATCATTTAATATATCTATTATAATTTCTTTTTAAAAAACATTACATAACAATATTATAGAAATATGATTTTATTAGGAAAAATTAGAAAAGATGAATGTACATATGGGTTAAGTAGTATTTTTACCACGGAAGTATACACGTTGGAGCACAGTGTATCCAGAAGTTTTCTTGGGATCAGATTCGCCACAGAAGTTTGTAAAACACAGAATTTTTCACTTGGGCCAACGGAAGCGTGACGACCGTTTGCCAAGTAGTATACACGGCCAAGTCAGCATCCATGTCATTTAACTGCCTAAACCTATCTTCTTAGGAGTGTTTGTCACGCTGCACTCATTTGAATGCATCATAAATTGTAGACCCGATTCGAATAATAATTTCTAAACCGTTGTTTGCAAGTACGGTTCAGAAGGTGAAGACGCTGCACTCAATCGAATAAATTGTAGACCTTATTCGAATATTAATTTCTAAACCTCTGTTTCTCTAAAAGGTTTAGAAAGTCCATTTTCTAAACCTTTTGGGAAAATTTGGTTTAGAAAGTCCATCATTCGAATGAATGTAAAACTCATTCGAATGAGTTTACTCTTTATAAACGTTTCAGAAAGTTTGAATTTAAAATGATGTAAATTCTTCGTTTGATATCCAAATTTAACGAATCACCTACCGTTGAAAAACCCTTTGAGTCTACTTTCAAATGACATAAGTTTCACAATCAAAGGAATTGTGTTTTGAGATATATGATCAAAAAACCAAACATGTACTAGGAATACATTCATTCCAGATATATGTTCCGTTTTTTGATCATATCTCTCAAAACATATATCCAATTGATTTTAAACTAGTTTCATTTGAAACTAGACTCAATGGGATTTTCAATGATAGGTCATTTCTCAAATTTGGAGCCGAAATGAAGAAGTTACACCATTTTGAAGTTTAGGCTTTTTAAACCGTTTATAACTCATTCGAATGAGCTTCATATTCATTTGAATGAGACTTTCTAAACCGCACTTTCCAAACCGTATTTCCCTCAACGGTGTAAAAAGTAACAGTGTAAAAAGTCCGCTTTTTACACTTTTAGGTCAAAAAACGGTTTGGAAAGTGCGGTTTAGAAAGTCTCATTCGAATGAATATGAAGCTCATTCGAATGAGTTTACTCTTTATAAACGGTAAATTTGACAAAATAACCTATCATTTCAGCTTCAAATTTGACAAATAACCTATCATTGGAAAGCCCTTTAAGTCTACTTTCAAATGACATAAGTTTCATAATCAGAGGAATTGTTTTTGGAGAGATATGATCCAAAAACCAAACATGTACCAGGAATACATTCATTCCAGATATATGTTCATTTTTTTTATCATATCTCTCAAAAAAGATATCTAATTGATTTTAAAATTGTTCCATTTGAAACTAGACTCAATGTGCTTTCCAATGATAGGTCATTTGTCAAATTTGGAGCCGAAATGAAGAAGTTACACCATTTTAAAGTTTAGGCTTTAAAACCGTTTATAACTCATTCGAATGAGCTTCATATTCATTCAAATGAGACTTTTTAAACCGCAATTTCCAAACCGTATTTCCCCCAACGGTGTAAAAAGTCCACTTTCTACACCTTTAGGTCAAAAAATGGTTTAGAAATGGCGGTTTAGAAAGTCTCATTCGAATGAGTTTACTCTTTATAAACGGTAAATTTGGAGTTTCAATGATAGGTCATTCAACTTAATGCCAATTTTTATTCGAATTTGGAGTCTAAGGATAGGTCATTCGATTGAGTGCCAATTATTATTCGAATGAGTGTTAATTCTTATTCGAATTTGGAGATAAATTTGGAGTTCCAATGATAGGTCATTCGACTAAGTGCCAATTCATATTCGATTAAAGCCAATTCTTATTTGATAACAACGGTTTAAAAAGTCTCATTCGAATGAGCTATAAACTTCATTCGAATAAGAATTGGCACTCAATCGAATAAGAATTGTCACTCAGTCGAATAATCTATCATTAAAACTTAAAATTTAACTCCAAATGCGCATAAAAATTGGCACTCATTCGAATAAAAATTGACACTCATTCGAATAAGAATTAACACTTATTTGTCAAATAAGAAATTGAAATGAGTGCCAATTTGACGTTTCAAATCCAAATTTGACGAATGACCTATAATTGGAAACCTCTTTGAGTCTACTTTCAAATGAAAAAAGTTTCACAACCATTTGGATATTTGGATTGAGAGATATCATCAAAAACCGAACATGTATCAGGAATACATTTATTCCTGATACATGTTCGGTTTGTTGATGATATCTTTTAAACCACAAATCTAATTGATTTCAAACCCTTCTCATTTTAAAGTAGACTCAAAGGGTTTTTCAAGGATAGGTCATTTGTCAAATTTGGAGCTGAAATGAAGAAGTTACAGCATTTTGAAGTTTAAGCTTTCTAAACCATTTATAAAGAGTAAACTTATTCGAATGAGGGCTGTTTTTAAACCTCTAATGAAGAGGTTTGGCAAAATTGCTGAGCTGAGGTATGAAATCTGCAACATAATTTAAACATCCCAAGAACCTTTGGAGTTGATTTCTATAATAATTTGGTCAGGAAACTTATCAGCAAATTGAATCGCCCTTTCTATAGGAGTTATTTTCCCTTGATAAATCCAATGACCAAGAAAACGAATTCGTGTTTGAAAAAGAGAGATTTTTGGTTTAGAAACCACTAAACCATTTCGTTCGGCAAGTTTAATAAAATGGAAAATATGTTTGAAATGTTGGTCAATGGAATGAGAAAAAATTAAGACATCATCAATGTATACGATAATAAATCGATGACAGTCATTAAATATCTCATTCATGATTCTTTGAAATTCAGAGGGGGCATTTTTCAAACCAAAAGGCATAACATTCCACTCATAATGTCCAAAGGGCACAGTAAACGCAGTTTTATACCTATCTTTTTCAGAAATTTGAATCTGCCAAAATCCGGTTCTCATGTTAAATTTTGAAAAGATCTTTGCAGAATGAAGATGTTTAAGAAGATCATATTTCTTTGGGATTGGATAACGAATCCATTGGAGTGCTTCGTTAAGAGGTTTATAGTTGATAACAATTCTTGGAGTTCCTCTTTCAATTTCTGCATTTTTATTAACATAAAAAGCAGCACAAGACCAAGGACTCCTACTTTTCCTAATAAGTTTATTATTTATTACCTGAATCTCCTTTTGACAAGTTTCAAGAAGATCTTGACTCATTTGGATGGGTCTAGCTTTTGTTGGAATATTCCTTTCAGAAAAGTTTGGCTCATATGGTAAATCTACCACATGTTGCTTTCAGTCTCAAAAGGCATTTGGTAAATCAGAACAAATTCTTGTATGGATTGTTTGTAAACATTCTTGAATTTTATTCTGAATTTTTGTTTGGGATAAAAATTGTTCAATCCTTTGAAAAGAAATTTCTTCTTTCAAAAAATTTTGAAATTAATCCTCAAATAAGAACAAAAACTAAATCTGATTTAATTAGACAAATAGAACAAAGATTACATTTGATTGAGTCAACCGTTCCTGAGACTCCTCAATCTTCTAGTACTACTAGAATACAGGTAGTCTCTCGAAAGCATGAATCAGATTCTGACACCAATCTTGAAATTAATTCCCCAACGTCTGAAATTCGAATCAACAAATTTTCTTAGGAAAACCTTCCAAACTTTACTATCCAACGTGCGACACCTCCTAATGTCCTTGTGGAAGAAACACCAAAAAAGATTACATCTTTTAATGCAAACCACATTTATGAATGGAATATAGACGGTCTAACTGAAAAACAAATTTTAGATCTTATGCAAGAAATGGTTATAGTCTGTACTGCCTATCAAACACATTTTGATTATACTGATGAAGAAATAATCAACCTTTTAATTTCTGGATTCTCCGGACAATTGAAAGGATGGTGGGATTATTATATTTCTTCTTAGAATAAACAAAATATTTTTTCTGCTGTTAAAACAGAACCAGATGGGACACCTATTACCCATAATGGTGAGCCTATTCCGAATTCTGTTAACCGATTGATCTTCACAATTCTCAAACATTTCATAGGCGATCCTTCCTTATGGAAAGATAGGTCTGCAGAATTATTGCAAATCTTAGGTGCATAACACTATCTGATTTCAGATGGTATAGAGATACGTTTTCAACTTGAGTTCTCACTAGGGATTATGCCCACCAACCTTTTTGGAAAGAAAAATTCTTAGCCGGCTTACCAATCGCATTTGGTGAAAAGGTAAAAGAAAAATTAAGAAGTCTTAATGATGGCAATATTCCATATGATCACTTGACTTATGGGCAACTGATCTCTTACGTCCAGAAAACTGCACTTAAAACACCGATCTCTTTCGGACATTGAATTTATTAAAGGCACTTCCATCGAAACAAAACTATTCAACAATCAAAAAAGAAATTTTGGCGATTGTCTTGTCCATCTCCAAATTTCAATCTGATCTTTTAAATCAAAGGTTTTTGGTCTGTATTGATTGTAAATCTGCTAAAGATGTTTTACAAAAGGATGTTCAAAACCTTGCATCAAAACAAAATTTTGCTAGATGGAAAGCAATTTTAAGTGTTTTTGATTTTGACATTGAATTTATTAAAGACACTTCCAATTCTCTCCCAGATTTCCTAACCAGAGAGTTTTTACAGGGAAACTGAGTGACCAAATCCTTGTACCAAAATGCCTCCTAAAAAGAAGAAGAATAAGGATGAAGAAATGGACAAAGGCAAAGAGCCTTTGATTGGTGCTCAATCTGAGACAATTAACAGGGACTTTGTCCCAGCAAACAGGATCATCCACCCAGCAAACAGGGTCTTCAACCCAACCCAGTATTAGAAAATTTGAGTCTTCTACTCAAAAATCACAAACAGGACCTTCAGTCCAAAAATCTAATAAAAAAACCCTTCAATCTTATGTCCAGAAACTCCTGTCACAGAACTGGAGCCAAACACTAGCCAAACAAGATGAAAAAACACTAGCCCTTCAAACCATAACCAAACAAGAGTATGATTTAATGAACCAACAATATGCTCTCCAACTCTCAAAAACACCAGTACCGGTTTCTCAAAAGCAATTGGTAACTGCACCCTCTCAAGCACTTACCATCCAGCTCGAAAGGAAACCAGTAACACCTTATGTACAAAAGCCTGGTAAAGCCAAATTCATCTGTCAGGTTGAACCAGAGTTTTTTGAAAAAACACCCAACTTAACAGCCTTAAAGATTTTTCCCTCTGGATGGCACTTTAAGCCTGTTAACCCTCGAAAAACAAGAGAGTATTATGAATTAATATTGATTCATTCTGATTCTGTTGCTCTCTCCAGAAAAGCATATCCAAAAGATGAATCTTTAATAACTCATTCTACTCTTCAAATCAAAAAGCTTCTCACTCCATCCCAGTGGGGATCTGATCTAAACAAATCACGTTTTTGGGATATTGATTTTTGTTCTTATTTGAGGATTAATTTCAAAAGGTTTGAATAAGGGTGTTTGAATGTTAGGGGTATGTTTAGTATTAACAGGAGGTGATTGTGCGGTTGAAGGAATTTGGTTGATATGATCCCCCAATGATCTGGAGATAGTGGTTAGTATAATTGTTTTGTTCAATAATATTTTTAATATCTTTGGGATCAACTTTTTGTTCAATATTTTTAAATTTAAATGGTGCAGCAATAATAGGATGTCCTTTATCGTCTGAGTTTGGGAATTTGAACTGGGGTCGGAGGGGGAAGGCTGAAGAAATTGTTTCTTTCGAAAGAGTTTTCCAATCCCTTTTAGCAACATTGATATTTGCAAAAAAAAGGATAGTTTAAATTATGTTCATGGGCATAAATCTGGAACCAACTGAAAAAGGGAATGTTTATTTCATGAAATTCCAGAAATTCATAAAATTGAGTTTGAACTTGGTTTCTTAAATCACCTTTGAAATTTTCATTAAACCATTTTCTTCTTAAAACATTTTCTGAAGAATAAAATTCTTTTCGAAGACTTGGTTTATCAATTTCAAAATGATTTTTTATCACAGAAATGTTTCTGGGATCACCGTTCATATCAGACTGGGTTGGAGAGCCTATCAATAGGTCATCTTCTTCCCTTTGATATGATGTTTGAGGTATGTTTGGGGTGTTATCTACTCAGATTGAAACTGTAGTAGGAAAAGAATTAACTACAGGTGTTTCAACAGGAGAAACATAGATGACTGAAGGAAGGGATCGAGGTACCGAGGAACAAGAGTGCCTAGGTAGCTCACTATTTACTGTTCTAAAATCTTCTTATGAAGACCTAGAAGCTTGAGAAAAAGATTGTCTTGATCTGTCAAAGGAAACATGGACAGTTCTGTTTGGGTCCTGAATTATTTTGCTAACTTGAGGCATAGGTCTCGGGGTAGGCTGTGTAGCTTGATCAAGTTGCCAATCCTCAGGGAGGTCAATGTCTTTCCACATAATTGTTTGAGGGATTGTGATATTGGCATTCTTGTAATCTGTTAAGAATACTACTGTTTGACCATCATCTCTAGGCATAAGGGCCATGGATGTAGTGGTTTTTGAGACTTTATACTGTATCCTATATTACAAAGATACAGGATCAGATCCGGGTTTCAAGTTAAACCCTTTAAATTTGATTAAGAGTTTAAGAGTATCCATTATGTTTCGATCATTTAAATGGACAGTTTGGTTGGGGTAACAGTTAAAGTAGACGGGTCCCTCATGAAGACCCACTTCAACTGCAGCAAAGATGGAGCCCGAAAATTTGTTATGTCTACCATCCCTTAGGCAAATAAAGGCGGCAACATTAAGACCTCTTCAGACCAGAGGTTTTAAGGCTACTTGAACACATCCAATATGCATCCAAGTATATTTCTGTCTATGTTTTTCAATAGATTTTCGGGAAAGAAGAATAAATTCTTCCTGCCCTGGTTGGATTGCAATAGATTCTTCAGCAGTTCTTATGATGTAGTCATGTTTAGTCCACCATCGATGATGTTGTTGGTAAATTTCATTTGGAGAGACTTCTGGAAGAGTCCGGTCATCTATGTTTTAGTTGATGTCTTGAAATTGTATTTCTGCAGAGAAGATGTTTTTGAGAGAGGAAGAACTTGCCATGTTTGTGTTGTTATTATTGTTTGCAGAAGATGGAGAGGAAGAAGATGAAGAAGCTCTAGAAGAGAAGGAACGGAAAAATGAACTCATAAATAAAACAAACAGAAAATTAAATAATAGGAAATAAAATGCTAGAAAGTAAAATTGCAGAAAGATAAACAGAGGATAAAAACAGAAAGCCTTAATCTCCCTTAACCAACAAAAGCTAGACCCATCCAAATGAGTCAAGATCTTCTTGAAACTTGTCAAAAGGAGATTCAAGATTTTTTAAATAAAAAACTTATTAGGAAAAGTATGAGTCCTTGGTCTTGTGCTGCTTTTTATGTTAATAAAAATGCAGAAATTGAAAGAGGAACTCCAAGACTTGTTATCAACTATAAACCTCTTAACGAAGCACTCCAATGGATTCGTTATCCAATCCCAAACAAATCTGATCTTCTTAAACATCTTCATTCTGCAAAGATCTTTTCAAAATTTGACATGACATCCGGATTTTGGCAGATTCAAATTTCTGAAAAAGATAGGTATAAAACTGCTTTTACTGTGCCCTTTGGACAGTATGAGTGGAATGTTATGCCTTTTGGTTTGAAAAATGCCCCCTCTGAATTTCAGAGAATCATGAATGAGATATTTAATGACTGTCATCGATTTATTATCGTTTACAAGAGAGTAGTATGAATTATTATTGATTCATTCTGATTCTGTTGCTCTCTCCAGAAAAGCATATCCAAAAGATGAATCTTTAATAACTCATTCTACTCTTCAAATCAAAAAGGTTCTCACTCCATCCCAGTGGGGATCTGATCTAAACAAACCATGTTTTTGGGATATTGATTTTGAGCCCAATGGATATTCATACTGGGACTATCAAGATGCCTGGTGGAAAATCTTCTGGGATCAAAATCGATTTTTTAAAGATTCTTGGTTCATTTATTTTAATAAATCAACCAAGTACTAATTTCCTCAATGGTTTCTACATTGGTGGGATTTCTTTGGCGTCACCCCTCAAGTTTTCCCCCTGATGTAATTCAAGCCTTTAAGTACTTTAAACAAAAATTCAATATTTGTGTAGAGCCTGCTATTCCGGTGGAACCACACTATTTTTCTAAATTGTCCGGGGTATGGATATTCTCCTGGTAGTACTCCTTTTCTCATCAAGATAGAGATGCAGTTGTTCTCCCTATTCTACAGCGCATTCCTTTTATTAGGTGGTGGGAGAAGTTCCAATTAAAATTTCTTAATCTCGCGGCTGTGGAAAAATGGTTCGAGGCAAACCCTGAATATCTTTACCTTTCATAGTAGAGTATTTTCTTAAACCAAAGAGCCAGAATTCAAACCAGACTCGCAGGAGTCCATAGAAAACAAGAACTTGTGCAACAGCTCGACTCAATAATTCAACTTCTTACTAATGAAGTTTCCTCTGCAGGCGGAGCAAGCCAAGGACCATCAACATCCAACCTCCAGCACAAGATCCAGATGATGAAGAGCTGGAGATTCCCATCTCGGAGATGATAGTTAGGAATCTCTACTATTATTTCTGTCAAACATTATTGTAAACAATATTATTATAGAACATTTGGCCAGGAATATTTCCAGTAGACCAGGAATATAGTCAGTGTGCAGACCAGGAATATTGCCAGGAATCAGTTCAGGTCAGTGGCACTGGAACTATTAAAATAGTTCAGGTCGCTAGCAAGTCATAGGTCAAATATTGTTTAAATAGTGATTCTTATGCCTATATAAGCAGAAGCCTCCTTCACAAAGAGGGAGAAGCTTACACTACGCTTTAGAATTCACTCCTCTTGTAACCCTTTGCTCTCCTCTCCTCTTGTATCCCCTGGTTCCTACTTTCTCTTTGTAAGTGCCATTTTTATAAATAAAGTTTATTTTATATATTTGCATCATGTTTAGCATCTTCTTCTTCCTTTCTCTGAAGGTCTGAGTCCTGTGCGGACTACAGGTCGCTCTCAGTTTCTTTTCTTTTTCTTACCTTTGCATATCTAATTTCTGTTTTCTGGCTTAAGCCGTTCGTCGGCCCTCTACTTTCCACAGCTCCCTTCTCCTTCCTGGTTCTTTAGACCCGCTCGGGGAGTCTCCTCGACCTTGGTATCAGAGCCAAGGTCGAGTGATCATGTCCAAAATTTCCAGAAAACCGTACATTCGAATGAGACTTTCTAAACCGCCCTTTCCAAACCATTTTTTTGACCCAAAGATGTATAAAGTGGACTTTTTACACCATTGGGGGAAATACGGTTTGGAATGTGCGGTTTAGAAAGTCTCATTCGAATGAATATGAAGCTCATTCAAATGAGTTATAAACGGTTTAAAAAGCCGAAACTTCAAAATGGTGTAACTTCTTCATTTCAGCTCTAAATTTGACAAATGACCTATCATTGGAAATCCCATTAAGTATAGTTTCAAATGGAATAATTTTAAAATCAATTGGATATATTTTTTGATAGATATGATCAAAAAACTGAACATATATCTGGAATTAACGTATTCCTGGTACATGTTTGGTTTTTTTAATCATATCTCTCAAAACACAATTCCTTTGATTGTGAAACTTATGCCATTTGAAAGTATACTCAAAGGGCTTTCCAACGGTAGGTGATTCGTTAAATTTGGATATCAAACGAAGAATTTACATCATTTTAAATTTAAACTTTCTGAAACGTTTATAAAGAGTAAACTCATTCGAATGAGTTTTACATTCATTCGAATGATGGACTTTCTAAACCGAATTTTTCCCAAAAGGTTTAGAAAATGGACTTTCTAAACCTTCCAGAGGAATAAAGGTTTAGAAATTAATATTCGAATCAGGTCTACAATTTATTCGATTGAGTGCAGCGTCTTTACCTTCTAAATCGTACTTGCAAACAACGGTTTAGAAATTATTATTCGAATCAGGTCTACAATTTATTCGAGTGAGTCACTCCAACTTCACTTTGTAAAAAAAGTTGGAATCTTTCATTCGAATGAGGATTCTGATGCATTCGAATGAGTGTAGCGTGGCAAACGCTCATAAGAAGACATGTATAAGGAGTTAAATGACGTGGATGCTGACTTGGCTGTGTATCCTACTTGGAAAATGGCCGTCACACTTCCATTGGCCCAGGTGAAAAATTCTGCATTTTACAAACTTCCATGGCGAATCTAGTCCCATGAAAGCTTCCGGATACACAGTGCTCCAACGTGTATACTTCCGTGGCAAAAATGCTACTTAACCCTGCAAATATTTGAGGGAGAGAATTGAAAAGATGTGAATCATGAGAAAATGAGAGAGAGAAATGATGTGACCTATAACTGCAATAAGTAAAGATGCAACTAACCAATCAGAGAAACATTAACTGGCCAATAAGTTTGTGAAAACACAAAATAGAAAAATAAGTTGATTGATTGATTGTCCCATCCATACACCTTATATGGATTTATTTTTATATAATTTATCATTTAATGTATCTATTATAATTTCTTTTTAAAATTAAACATTACATAAAAATATTATAAAAATCTGATTTTATTATTCATAAAAATCTTATTTTTCCACATGGAGGGGGAAAAATTGGAGAAGATGAATGTAAATATTTGAGGGAGAGGATGGTGTGAATCATGGGAAAATGGAAGAGAAAAATGATAGGACATATAGTTGCAACAAGTAAGGATGCAACTGACCAATCAGAGGAATAATAACTGGCTAATGAATTTGTGAAAACACAAAATAGAAAATAGTTTAATTTGCTTTGATTGATTGTTTTGTTTCTTTGTAGCTCTTGAAGGATTATAAGAATAAATATATATTATTAATGTTGTATTTTATTATGGAAAATTGACACACAAGTCCCAAGTAAGATATTTAACCACAAAAAGGTCTCAAAGATTCTCATAATTAGTCTCAGGTCCCATTAGGGCTGAGCAAACAACCCGGAACTCGGTGAACCCACCCGGGCCTAGTGTGCGATTTACCTGTTTGGGCCCGACCAAAAAGAAGCCCTGAACGGGCGGGCTTAAACGGGTGGGCTGCTTGACTAAATGGTACGGGGCACAGGCAAGGCCTCGGGCTGCCAGTGCCCGCCCGTTTATTTTTTTATTTTTTATGTCTTAATTTTTATATATATTATTATATCTCATCTTAAATATCATAAGTTACTCTTAGCCCAGTGGTAAAAGAGTTAAAATGTTCTTCCATGTCCCGTGTTTGATCCGCACCACCCACAATGTTAACCATTTTTTTTCAATAACCCCTAAGCCTTACACGTGATGCACTGATACACTGACACCCTTGCTTTAACCCTTCCCTTTCCACTTCTTTATTATCCTCAGATCAGATGTTCAGAGTCAGATCTGAAGCTACACCGCCACGCCGCCTCACGTCTTCAGCCACCCAGAACGTCATCCTCTCCTCTTCAGCCACAATGTCATCCTCTCCTCTCACTATCTCACGTCTTCAGCCAGAACGTCGTCCTCTCCTCTCCTCTCACCATCTCACGTCTTCAACCACCCAGAATGTCGTCCTCTCCTCTCAGCGTCGCGTCATCACGTGGGTGAGCCCTTCACTTTCGTTTTGCTCAAATTAGATTCCACATCCCTCATTTTCATTCGCTCTCAAACCCTCGCTTCCCCACATCGCGACGCGTGACACGCGTCATACCGTGGGTGAACGATGGAGAGAGGGTGACGATTGGACAAGCGATGGTAGATCGGCGGCCTCCCTCAATTCTTTACCGTTCATCGCATTTTTTGAGCGACGATGAGAGTGAAGCGTCCCGTGGTCGCAGATCGGAGTGAAGCGTCGCATGGTCGCATATCGGCGGCCTCTCTCAGATGCTGGTTTATGATTTTTTTTCTTGCATTCTCTATTTTCTGATGCTTGTTGGTTAATGCTGGTTGCATTTTTTTCAGTTGAATGACTTGAATCCTTCCCTTTTTGAACCATATTATGATGTACTGGAAATTTGGAATGCTTTCTTCCCCCTTCCATTCATATTTCAGGTAGGCAAGGAGAAGAGGATGGAGTAAACGGGTAGCTCGTGTACCCACCTGAACTCAGCCGAGTTTTGACTAACCCATTAAGCACAGGCTTAAACAGGCTAGCCCGAACCCGGTTAAGATTAAACGGGTGGGCCGTGGGTTGACCATCGAGCCAGCCCGCCCAACCCGTTGCTCTGCCCTAGGGCCCATGGGACCTTTTTGTGAATAATTTGTAGTTGTGTATAGTCAAAATTGCCCCCACTGCTTAAACCATCTGAAAGAGTTCCCTTAAATTAAAAAAATGATTTTCACGCATCGCATTTGGGGTCAACTTAGGATTTAGTTGCCTACCTAAAACCCAGGAAGCGCCGTCTACCATCTACAGCCGGATAAGACTTATTCAACGGAAGAGATTGGAGGTTACAGTTTCATAATGGACGCTCTTCTAGACTTCATTTCATTTGATCTTGGTTTTGAAACACGAAGCGATCAAGCTCCTTCACAATCAGCTACATCCTACTTGCTCTGTTGTTCTCTGATTCTCCTCAGACTAATTCTGGATGCTGCATAAATATGTTATGATTCCCATTGGGCAGGAGCATCGTTTAGGCTATATGCTTAACCAATGTATTCCAAGCACCTCAAATTGGACTAGACACAATCAAACAGTGATCAACAAGTAGGTTTTGGTTCTTGACTTTCCCAATACACGATTTTGTTTTGGTATTTGAATAATGTGGGAAAATTTTGGGTCTATGAAAAATAATTAAACCAAACTCAATTTTGGACCATGTGACTTGATTTCACTATGCGAATATAAGGTGAAAAAAATTAATCGTAACCTGGAGGATATTGAAAGGGAAGAAGTCAACGAAAGACTGCAACTTTTTTAATAATGTTAAATGAGTGGTTTGTGGGTCTTTTGGATGCTAGTTTTTTTTCTTAAAGAAGGTAGGCTAAATGGTTGAAGGTATATTTCATACTGGAGAAATCACAGTAAACATTCAAAATTTCATGTGCAACCAGATTACGAGGATATTGGTGGGACCCATAAGAGTTTTCTTCTACTTTGTTGATGATATTTTAAAGCCGGATGACTAATAATCTTTACATTAGGATTGTGCGTCTCTAGTTGACTTCATGTTTCTTTTTTTGATGTTTAAGTTTAGGACTTTTGGCCGATTTTCTTATTGTTCTTCTATTTTTTTTCTATTGGAAATTTTAGACATAGCGGCATGACATCTACCTATTCACCAAACAAGGACAACCAGCTTTAGAAGCTAAGGTATTAAAGATGCATCATATGGTTATAGGCTTCTAATCTGTAAGTCAGATGTTTATAAATTTGAGAACAGTGTCGCGGTATGTAAATTTAATGGAGTTGCATATGTTCTTGCATAAGCTATAGATGTAATCATATGCTATTATGTGTTGGCTTATACCTCCTATTCAATCTCAAATTGGGCTAACAGGAAGAAGATGGGTCATGGGAGTAAACAGTAATGTTATGGTTAGAGGATAGTTAATTTTTATTTGGAAGACCTCACTGCTTCAGTTGAGACCATTTCATCTAATCCTATTCGAGATTTGTTTAGAAGTGTTTGAAGTAGTCTTTCTTCAAACAAAATAATAGAATTGCAGAGAGTTCAAATTGAGCTTATATTTTGTCTTGTTAAGTAATATTATTCTCTTTTTAACATTTATTTTTATATGCACTACTTTGTATTCATTGTTTGGGCAAGGTTGCTTGCAAGGCTGTAACATGTTTGCGTATCAAGATGTCTTACAATTAATTGATCTTCTTTTGACTTTTCACAATCCACTTTACATGTGACAAAATGTTGCTATCATCCTAGACCCATGAGATCATTGCATCACTGAACACTTAAGCCGAAATATATGGTCTTAATGGAGTTTATGTTCTACATGCTATTGATAGGTTTCACTGCTTGTACATGGTGAAAGGTTTCACTGATATAAAAGGATGATGAAATGTTGATAAAGTGAAGTTGGAGCGGTGACAAGTAATGCAACTGTTGAGATTGTTAACAACAGCAACGATAGTTGTTAATTTAGTGAGGGTGTTATTGAGGGTGCTATTGAGGGGAATGCCTGGTAATATGTGTGTATATATATAAATGGTAAATGAAAGTTGGATATATGGATATAATATGGTATTATATAACATGGTTTTAATTGTTTTGTCACAAAGTGCTAGGGTTATTAATTCCTGCTGGTGTGGTTGTTAATTAAGGCTTGTGGGATTGTTAATTACAGATGGTGTAGTTGTTAATGACTGCTGGTGTAGTTGTCAATGACAGCTGCTGGTGTTGTTAATGATGCCCGCCAGGGTTGTTAATGCTAGGTGCTAAAGTTGTAAATGATGCCTGGTGGGGTTGTCAATGGCAGCTGGTGTGGTTGTCAGTGACAGCTGCTTTTGTTGTAAATGGGAGATGCTGGGGTTGTTAATTGCAGCTGGTGAGGTTGTCAGTGACAGCTGTTGGGGTTGTAAATGGGAGCTGCTGGGGTTGTAAATTGAAGCTGGTGGGGTTGTCAGTGACAGCTGGTGGGGTTGTAAATGGGAGATGCTGGGGTTGTTAATTAAGGCTTTTGGGGTTGTTAATTACAAATGGTGTAGTTGTTAATGATGGTTGGTGCAACTGTCAATGATGACTGCTGGGGTTGTTAATGAATACTGGTGCAATTGGCAATGACGACTGCTGGGGTTGTTAATGATGCATGCTAGGGTTGTTAATAAAGTTACAAATATCAATAAACTGGACAGCATGGTAGTATCACGAACAAGTGAACATAAAGTTACAAATGATATTATAACCAATGAAACCAGTTTTACACTTTACATATGAGTAGCAATGAATTTACAACCTGAAAGGAACAACTAAATGTGTACAATTAGAAATGGTAAAGGAACAACTAAATGGTATTACAGAACCAGTTACGTCAAAGAGATCAAATGGTGTCCTCTTGGGTATGAAGAAGATAGCCTTAAATTCCAGCTAACACTCAACAGAGAAGTCTTTGACAGCCAAATGGGCTTCTACTTGTTTACCAAAGATCACTCATGGAACACCTCCTTGATATTCTTTTTCCTCTCTTCTTTTTCCTTCTCCTTATCTACTTACTCAACCTTACCTTCCTCTTCCTTCTTCTCTTCCTCGTCTTTATCACCAGAAATCTCCTTCTTAGTTGTCTTCTCAACCTAGAGAGAAATTGGGTAGTTGATGAACTCAAAATGCTTCTTAATCAATTCCTTCAGGCGTCATTCCTCAAGGTACTCAAGCTAATTGTATTATAACATGCTCCAACTTAGTGCCCACAACCAGTTGAAGCTGAAAGAATGCAGATCAATACAATGGGATAAATAGATAGATAAAAAGTGGGTATCAAAGAATTTGAAAGAAAAATTAGAAGCAATCCCCTCAATGTATGAAGTTGCATGGCAAGATTACATGACTCATTGATATATTCTTACATGAAAAAAATTAGAAGCAAGCCCCTCATTGATATATTCTTTGTAAAGGGATTACCCATGGATGACCATAGGCTTTCATTTGCATGACTGTACAAACTATTAAAGCCAAAATTGAAAGGAAGGAGGAGAAAGTACAATTACAATTTATAAGAGTGAATGTTTTAGCATCATTGTCTCATTAAATCACTTCTAAACTTTGTAGGTAACCTATAAAAGGATTCAAACCCCCAATAGATTTACCAACTCTTATTTGAAGTTGATTCAGTAAGTTACATAGCTAAACTATCAGCTATTATGTTCAGAATTAAAAGGCTACTATGAGATCGATTTGTTAGAAGCCATGCTGCTAGAAGAAAAGAACCAAAAAATTATGACATAGCAAAGAAATAAGAGTTTGGCCCTATTGCAGAGAATCCATAAGAATGTTATATATTTTCACACTAGTATAACCTTTTGCATTATTCAAAGCAAAAAAAGAATATTTCTTCAATCTTTAGTATGGAATGTTGTCAAAAATCTTGTGGATAACCTTACCCTCTTGACAGATTACATCACCGGGAAACTTCTTAGTTTACTCACATGACTCAAGAGAACTATCCCTTTCACCTACTTGCAGTGGTATACTAGTATCCCCTTTGGTCATTAGTTGAAAGTTTTGTAGAATGCTTGAAAATCTGCAACCGGAAAAAAAGCCATCAATACACTCCTCATAAAAGCTCCCCAATTTTTGTTTATTTTTAATTCATACTTAAGCACAATTCCATTCATGTTTTTCCAGATATCCTAAGCTGAGTAGTAATGAAAATTGAAACTTGTCTTCATAATATTAATCATTTATTCGGTGTTTATATTGATTCTCATCAAGCTAATTGATTGAGCTTTATTTGTATTAGTTTTCTACTTGAATTTTCAAAGTCTTAGAGTCAATTTTAGCCCATATATGACCCTTTTTGTGCTTAAGTTGAGATTAGAAATTATTGATTTGGATTAGTGTGATTTTGGGTGCATATGCCATGAATAATTATTTTTGTGCCTAAATTGCATAATGAGCAAATGATACTGCCCATATTTGTTATTTCATTTCAGGAACTCCTTACAAAAGGGCAAGGGAAGCAGCTCTGGAAAAGTTCGCCACGGCACAATTCAATATTCGCCGCGGCCAAAGTTCAAGTAACCATACAAGAACTCTCGGGTGAGGTTCGCCGCGGTGAATATCGCGCAGTACCTGAATTTTTACCTCAGAAGGAAAATAACCCGACCAGGCTTGATGGATCCGATCCAGGATGGTTTATTATGATGAATTAGGGTATTTTCGAAGGGAGGAGAAGGGAAGGCTGTAGAGAGCATTGAGAGAGCAAAGGAGGAGAGAAACCTCATCCTCCATTCACCATATTCATACACTAACATCATTTCACCTCGTTTCTTCATCATCCATCCATATATCATGTTCCATTCATCATCTCAAAGCTCATTTCCATCACCCATGAGGAGCTGAACATCTCCATCCTCTTGAAGATGAAGTGAGCCGGAGTTCGAAGTGCCGAAAGGGGAGTATTTACTTTCAATTTGTGTTTACACTATAGATTACTAGGATTCCGAGTTGGACTTTGTAATTTGTGTGTAAATACTTGGTCTCGGTTAAGCCAAACTTGGATTATTGTGTAT
>JANTPZ010010810.1:0-32970 GCA_025593235.1 Vachellia pachyceras | reverse complement strand
TTTTTTAGGTTCCTTTGGCCATGATCACCAATTACCTGCAAAATAAGTATGAAAACTCAATGGTATACTTCTGATTCCTATTTATAATCATTTTGGTCTATTCATATTGTAGGCACAAACATATCTGTACTTTGATTGTTGTCAACTCGATTCATAGCTGTCGTTTTCTTCATTGCAGGTTGGAAATATGGTTTTCTGGTTCGTATTTAGTATTCTTGGTCAACCTATGTGCGTACTGTTATATTACCATGACCTGATGAACAGGAAAAGGGAATTGACTAAAAGCTAGTATTCCATGCATGTTAATGATGAGCGTTTTTTTCTACTTTAGAGAGTATAGTTGTAGATCTATGGCCCTCTTTTTATATCGGCTTTCAATATCGTTGCTCTGGGCTCGATGTAATTTGAAGCTTCTTTGAAGCTGTCTCATCTTTGGCATTTCTTCTTAACTCAGTTGCTTTGGCACTTCTACTTGTATAGTTGTACATGGATGCATGCGACTTTGAAGGTAATGGAAAGAACTAAGGCCACGTTTAGTATACTGGACTAGATTTTAAGGAAATGAGAATGGTCTCTGTCGTTATAGCTTAATGATATAAAAACTCATCTTTGTCTTCACCAAAAAAAAAAAAGCTCATCTTTGAGTTGGGATCATGTATTTGATTTCATTTATAATTTTAAATGGGGTTTGTCACTTCAATTCAATAAAAGGGAATAGGAATGGAATTAAGATTGAGATTGGAATTGGGACTTTTGATATAAGATGGGATTACTCATGGGATTAATTGTTTAAAAAATAACAAAATACAAAACGTCTAAAATACTCTCTTATCTCCGTCCAAAAGAAAGCTTAATGGTCATTTCCTCGTCACCAACATTTGAGGCAGATCAAGAAAATCAAATTGATTCTCCAAAAAAAAAAACGAAGAAAGTCAAAATGAGGTAAATATATATTCTACTTCAATCATAAGTTTCCATTTAAAAACTTTTAATCAGTGTAAATACATATTTTTATAAAAAAAAATTTAAAATAAAATATTTTATTTTAGCTATCAAATTTAAAATTAAGTTGAATGAATTAAGTTAGAAAATTCCATAAAAAGAACTTAACAAATAGGAAATTTGTAACGACAGAGAGATGTTCCCAGTGTTTCACAATGCCACAAAAGTATAGGAACCTAAATTGTTTTTTTTTAATCAAAGCGAAATGAAAAAAATCCTTCCGTGAGTTCAAAAAACCAGGAAAGGGTCTTGAGAAAATGAGGAAGCGGATAGGAAATTATTAATTATCAGACTTGAAAAACAATTAATAACTACTCAATTTTTTTGCTAAATTACAAGGGTATCCTCAAACAATTTTAAATAAAGTTTTCACCTCTTGCAATAAATGTGCCTTCCAAGATTTAAATTTGTGTTGAATGAGGTTAGTTGCCACTTCAATCATAGCACGACTAATCAATTTAATTTGCCAACTACAGAATTAAGAATTTGCAAGTTATAATTTTAACTTCAACACTTGAAAAATTACAAATAACATGTTTCTAAAAATTGTGAGTTAATTTTTTGTTAAACAAGTATGGATATTTTAAAATTATTTTTTTAGAAAGAAAAGTTGAAGACATGGATAAATAAATGTGGATGGCTGGAAGTAGAGATAAACTATTGACTAGACGACAAAAAACTCTTCTCACCGACGCGAAATAGTTCCAGAAAGGCGGAAGTGCTCCCCTAAAAGTCAAAGCTGAATACATCTTTTCTCGGCCGAAAATTTCATACCGAACAAAGCAAAGTGGAAGTAGAAGAAACTGCTTTCACAAAAAGAAACCCCAGCCGGAAAAAGGTATAATCTTGACCCTCTAAAGGCCGGAGGGTTTTGAATTTTGAAGGGGGGTTCTCCATGGAAGATTTCAGATCCAAATCGTACGGTGATGGAAGGAAGCAGATTGAGAGCTACACCGGCACCGGCAACGCTTCCAGTTATGGCATCCATGGCATGCAAGACCTCCGGTGCTACAGTGCTTCATACGCATCTGTTCCTCCTTCAATCACCCAAAATCAGATTGGGGTCAACGATTTGAAGTTCAAGAAGGGCAAGTCCACCAACAGTTCCTCTTCGAAAAGCTGGAGTTTCAGTGATCCAGAGTTGCAGAGGAAAAAGAGGGTTGCTAGTTACAAGGTGTATACTGTTGAAGGTAAACTGAAAGGTTCTTTCAGGAAGAGCTTCAAGTGGCTCAAGGACAGGTACACCAGAGTTGTGTATGGATGGTAGTGCTTGCTGCTTGTTGTGAGGATCTCAGGTGGTGTTTTGATCTCTGAAAAAATAAGTATGACTCCCTCGTCGGCTATATTATATCTCTGTTTATCTACTGATCACAGTTTATTTCCGAGTCTTCAAGTATAAATATTTAATGTCATGTAATGTAGTTGATAAATTATGAATTGCAAGCGTTCACCTTGGATTTCTATTTAAGAGGGTAATCATCTTAATTTCACCCTAAAAGAAAGGCATGGCTGTGTGATGGAGGTATTTTGTGAAGGCCAGTTTTCTCTGTATTAATTTATGTATTTAATAAAATCTATTTCTCATTATTTACAAATCATGAACTCTGGCTCATTCCTTACACTTGCTGCATTTCCTAGAGGAATGTGTTTTACTGTTTTATTGAAACAAGGTTTTCATTTGTTATCCATTAATGCCAGATCATGTAACTAGATTAATCAATGTGACTCAAGATAAATGTGGACCTTGTAATCCTCCTATGAAGGTCTTCTGTGGCATTTTAACTTTTGTGCACAGTAGTTTTGTAGCTGGGCAGTGAAGATATTGCTGTCGTTAAATGAAATATTTCTGAAGGTTCAGGGGCTTTTGCTGGAAAACAAGTCACTACTGTACAAAGAGTAATTGGACTTTCTATTGCATTTTTGGTCGGTGAATTTGAAAGGGGTTAAATATTGTGGAGGCTTTCATTGCAGTTTTCCAAGTATACATTATCCTTAACAAATAGTTTCATGTTTAGTAATATGCATCCCTTAAACTTGCCTATTCTCAATAAAAAGCTTGCCAGCCAATTTTTTGGACTTCCATATTTCAGCCATGAATTGTTGACTTATGCATGAGCTAATAATAGATAAGTTCTTTTGTTCATAGAAAAATGACAAATCATCGGATAATTGCTTTTGGCTAAAAGGCTTTTACAATGTTAAGTGCTTATTTGTGCTTAGTTAAACAACCATCTCAATCTTGTTTCTAAATGCATATATAGTTTGTGAAATCAAGATGTTCCATTTTTGTGATGGACACGGAAGTTGGGTGGGGGAATCTTTCCTTGAAAGCCATTAAAGTGGGAGAATCAGTTCACTTAAGCATTTCAGGGATATAAAAGTAAGGTCGTACTTCTCAATGTGAGAGTAGGAGTATCCCATATTACCATAGTCTCCATCATTTGGCCATCCTTAGAGAGCCAGTGTTTTGGTGGCTCATTTGTGACAGTTGACTCTGCTTGCCGATCAAAGTCCTCTCCATTGGTCTAAAGCCTGTCTGCATGTAATCTTTTCCAAAGCAGTCAATCATCAACTCTCATACCAATCAATGCAACATGATAAGCTCCCCATTAAAAGCTTGGAAAAACCAACCCACTTGGCTGTATCATAAAGTAACCCATACAATTTAATGCGGCTCTGAAGATCATATTATTCGAGCGAAATTCAATCCTCTTTGATTGTGCTGAACTTAATGCACAGTTTTTTTTTTTGGGGGGTATATATAATGAGGGATTCGAGTCCTGTTTCATTCTTGTGACAAAGCGTGCTCATTGAGGTGACAACCCTTGTCTAGGTTCTTTGTTATATAGAAATATTGAATTCCTGGGTAACCATCTGAGTTCCCTTTAGTTATGAGAAACTTGCGTACAAAGAGGAACAAGAGCGTAAGATCCATGAAGTTACAGTTTGTACGAATTTTTTAGAGCAGGTTAAGCTTGTGGAGTTTGGAGAATACCTTGATGTAAGAAGATCGAATCAAACCATGCTTTTCAAGGAAGTTTCAGCCATTAGGGTTAAAAAGTGAACTTTTTTTAGAAGATTAGAAGTTGAATACATTTCTGCCAGTACAATTTAAAAGCATTCTGAAAAACAAGTCTTGGGTTCTTACATAGAAACACGTTTATATAAGTTGAGATAGAATTTTTACTTGCTTACTTTATAGATAATACATTGAAAAAGTGAGTTTTAATGCTTATCCAAATAGACACTTGTATGGGTGCACCATCAACTTTTTCTTTCATTGAAGAATTATGAGTTTAATTTAGGTCGGCTCACAATGAACTTCATGGGTCGTCCAGAACATTAAGGGCTCGTTTGGAATCAATTTCAGAATCTAGGTTTGGTTACAAAATCTAAGTTTTGTCTAAGCACAAAATTTTTTTGAAAAATTATTTTAGATACAAAAACCCGTTTCGAAACTTTTCTCTTTCCTACTTTTGCTTTCTTTATATTTCTCTTTCTCTTTCCTTCTTTTTCTTTATTTCTCTTTCATCTTTCCTATCTACTTTTCGCCTCGGAATCCGTAAAAATTAATAACTTCCCAGACATAAATCACCTTTTCGAAACTTAGGTTTTGCCTCGGAATCTGTACAAGCAATTCTCTAAAATATATTCTTCAAAACCTGGGTTTTACCTCAAAATTTATAATAGTTATTCTTAAAATGAGATTCAAACAAGCTCTATGTTTCAGATTAGACTGGCATTAAAACTAAATTATGCCATACAAATATGATGGGAAACAGCAAAATCTTGCATCTCAAATTTGTTATGAAGAAATCTTGGTGTAGAGAAAGAAGCATAAAGAAATGAAAAATTATCTCGTCTGGGAATATGGTAAAGAAGCACTTTTATGAAAGTTGGCGTAAATATATGGTGGAGATTATCTTATTTTACATAAAACACTATTGAACGTGTGTTTGAACTTCCCATAATCATTCACAAACAGGGTTAGTGTGATTATATACGTCCCAAAGCCTATTCTCTTAATTAATTCTTTTCTTAATTTCTTAATATACCACTTTCGGTGGCCTGTAATATAATTTGCAGTTGCTTAAATTTGAAAGACGAAAGAGTCTAAGTTAATTATCTTAAAGTATTTATGCTTATTATTTTACTTTAAATTAATTTACATCATTTATAAAATAATATATAATTTAATAATACATAAGTATTTTATAGCTAAAATTTAATATATATATATATATGTATATATATATTACAGTTAAATACTTAAATAGGGGTTGAGTCTCCCTCTTTTAATCCTCCTAAGAGTAAAGTTTTAAAATATATTACTAATATAAAAGTGGGTTGACTTTTTTAGATATTAAAAAATTTAAATACATTAATTTTAAATATTTATTATTTATTATTTTGTAAATTAATATATCATATTTATAAATTGATATAATAATATACATAAATAAATATTTTTTAGAAACTTAGAAAGTTAATTGAGTTTTATACCAACAATTAAATATATTATATTATTTTCAACAATTTTAATTAGACATTTTTTATTTATTTTAGGGATCACAAACTATGATCTTCTAAAATACGATAATGCTCTAGGTGCACTTTTTCCTTTTAGATTGAAGAAATTTATACACCATGAAAAGAATCTCTAAAGATCATCTTGTTTGATGACAAAGGTTGATTAACATTCATAAATTAAAATAACTAAAACAATATATGGAGTACGTACAATTTTTGTTTAAAAGCATAATTTCGTATTTTCATTACATTGATCATTCTGGTGGATAATTAATATTTATTAGAATCCAAAACATATATAGAAATGTAATTAAATTTTTAAATCAAAACATCATTTTATTTAAAAATATTAATTATTAAAAATTCATATTTATAGTAAATGTTTTTTTAATTCGTTATATCTAGTCAAAAAAAATAATTAAATTATAAGATAGCCATATATTTATAAACTATAATTATAATTAATGTACATAAAGTTTGACACTATTGCTGAGCATTTTTTTTATATCGCATATAGGTTTTAATTAATGTACACAGGTTGATCTATTTAGTTTTACTGAGCCAAAACATTGTGAATAAAAAAGGGGGGGAACTTGCTGCTCTGTCGTAAAAACGTTATGACAAAAGGTGAAAAATTGCTCTTCGTTGATTTTTCCTCTTTGGGACCGAGCTACACTGTAATAGCAATTCAACAACATAGTTATATATATAGATCTATATACCACAATGACATACATACATATATATATAATCTTACGGGAAATCTTCACCACCAATATTTCATGGATTATAATAAGAAGTTCCACACTTGCATTTCCAACCTTCTGGCTCATAATTTGTATACTGAACCCCTAGCCTCCCTGTGGTTGTTGGGATTTGAATTGGATCACAAGGCACACAACCCCTACACTTGTGCTCACATCTTGGTGGGATTGACCCTAACCTGCTCAATCCTCTTCCTATTTCTGCATACCCATTTGCCATTCTTTTGTTTCCCTGCAATCCCATGCCACAAACAGAAATTTCATGCATCAAACAATTTTCTCAGACACAAACAGAAAATATTATTAGTCTTACACGGAGTCAGATAGATAGGTACCTTTGTGGAGTCAAAACCTGGATCTGGGGTGAATTTTTTTGCTGTTATTGTTGTTGATGTTGTCTGATCAACTGTGGAAAATTGATAGAATGTATGAGAATATGATGTCGGTGATTGCCAAAAGTGAAACGGACAGTTTAAAAAAACAGACTGGGAGGTTACTAATTAGAGTGGAGACACACTGTGCAGGACAAGCGTTCGTGAAAATGACCGAGTGGTAATGAAGTGTTCGTTTGTACCGACCTTGAGAAGCGGAAGCTGCATAAGGCCACAGAGGCTTGTTGCTCACTATTGAAGCCAAAGTTGTGAATAGAAGAGTCGTAGCCATGAGAATGAAGTTGCAAGTTCTTCTCTTCATGGTCATTGGCTAAAGGTGAGAGGCCTTAAAAATGATGTGAGAGTGGAATGATTATCAACTTGATGATGCAGAAGGAAGGGTGTGTGAGAGAAAATAGACAGACAGAGTAGATCTGAGGCTTAGGCTCTGTGAATCTCACTCACTTGAAGATAGTAACCATCAACACTCTTCAATGAGATTTGACCTAAGATGTCGCAAGAGAACAAACAACCTATATAGAGATGTGAAGGAAAGAACAAAAGAGGTCAAGGTTTCTTCAAGAGATTGAGCTCCTCTCTCTCTCTCTGTCTCTCTCAATCCTGTTGCTCTTTATTTTGTGCTTACATAACAGAAGATGAGAAGATGACGAATTAAGATAATGATAAATTGATAATATATAGATGTGAGATTTCTTTTTTTTTTTTGGGAGAAGATATAGATGTGAGTTTAAAGTGAAGAAATTATAGAAGATTATATTTCTTTCATGTCTGATCTGGTCCCTGAGAAACTGAGATTCCTTTTCATAATTTTTTATTTCGAATCAAAATGCCAAGTTAGATAGCTTCCTTTTCATACTGTTTCAGAGTTTCTAGCACTTCTCTGACATCTCATTTCACATGTTAATTGTCCTGTCTTGCCGTGAGATATTTAAAAAAAACAAAGAAATCACGACAAACTGTTAGGTTCTTTGTTTTTCCTTTTGGGTCAGAAACTAAAACTCTTTTTGGCTAAGAAACTGAATCTTCTTTATTACTCTTTCAACTAACATTCTCTTTTTCCTTACTCTTCTTAAAATTTTTTATCAAGAGCAGTGCTCATTCATTCATAATGATGCGCACGATTATTTTCACACAAAATTCTATAGGATTATGATCGTGATTATATGTGATAATAGTATTTTTTTAGTGAAAAAATATTTTAATTTATTGTAATAGGCTGCCTCCTGCAGAGCTGTTATTTCATTTTTCTTTTTGAAAATTCAAGCAACTGTCCTAAATCAATTTTATATTGTTTATAGCCAGAAAAATGAAAGCTGTTTGTGGCAATCTCACACTGAGGGAAAGCCGCAAGAGACATCGAAATGGCCATAATTGAATGATCCCCAAAACTGAGAAATATAAGAGAGTAAAAGACTAAAAATTAGCAATCACAGTATACACTTTACACACTGAGAGGTCATTTTCTAGCAGGCTGTAGTTGGGAAACAGGGAGATGCAGTCAAGTCTTCCTCAAGAACTTCGAATGGTCAAAAGATGGCCTTGTTTGGCTCATTTATTATACGAGTCACTGCTTAATAAAATTTCTCAAAAGACAGATCTCAGAAAGATGACAAGATGAGTTTTACAAAGGTAATGTGTGAGTAAGTATTGAGGCTGTGCATGAACATTGATAGGTGTGTGATGGTAGCCTTTTACCTGTGACTTATCCCAATCAAGTAAGGCTTTGCTTACTGACTCAAATCGTTGTCCAGTCACCATTTTCAGCTCTATTCAGCAATTAATGCAGCATGAGAGGCATTCAAATTCCACGGAGGCTTGTTTTTTTGACCTGGACCATGGAGGCTTGAAATGAAGAAAGAGGAGTCCTGAGATGATGTTGACCACATCATAAGGAAGAACAAGAAGAAATGATCTTATTGTGATTGAACATTGCAGGATTCAGACTCTGCACAGTTTTCTGCAGAATTTGACTGAACCTTACAAGTAAATTTGGTGAGTTAAATATTGATAGACTTTATGTTATTGTTTACGAGTTTGAGAAGCTTTATGTGGGTCTGATACACACACATAAATGTCGGTGGGAGCTCACTGAAATGAAATGGTTTTCATTAATGAACATTTTGGAGCTGTCATACCTGCCAAGTGCCAACTGGTTCTTCTTATTAAAAAGATTAGTTATGTATTTGGGGAATCCAACCTAGGAACAGATAACCTAGCAAATACAGTAAGACCTGAATGGTGAATTCTTTTTATTTTGTAAATGGTTTTATAAAATATTGACAACAACAATAATAACAGGATATCTCCTCTATGTGTTGGGTACAAGAGATGATTATTTTCTCCAAAACATATCATCTAACTTCTATTGTATGGAAATTAGAAGAAATTTGGGCGTAACTGAAAATGTGTTACACTTGTATATGATTGTGAAACGAGTTACATTTGCTCAAAAAACTAGATTTCAAGGGGTGAGAAATTTTGCAATCAAAGTTTTTTTTAACAGATTTTTTTAGAAAAATTAAGAAAAAGCTCTTGTTAACAATTTTATTGATGAGAATGATCTAAATTAGATTATGTGTACTTGTGTATTGTATTGTACGGAATTTACAGAATATGAATGCTTTTTCAAATGAAAATTTATTAGGTCACTCTCATCTTGGGAGACTTTTCAGAATTTTTCCCTCGATTTTTCCCTTTGTTCCCCTTTCTTATTATATGTATAATTTTTTTAAGAAATATAAATTTATGGAAACAACCTTTAAAAAAGAAAAAAGCAAGAACACTATTTTATTTTGAAAAAAGTGATTGAACTGGGCAAGGCAAAATGGAAGGCAGCTGTGGCTGTGAAAGTATATATCATTGAAAATGAAGACGGTAGGTGGGATCTATGGTTTCTGTTACAAATTTACCTCTTTGTTCTCCTTTCACTTGCTGAGATGATAGGTGTCGTGCACCGACTGAGCTTGTGCTGAAATAATGGTGACGATAAAAATTACTTTTTCAACGTGATTTATAATAAATATATGAGATTGATTTTATCTCAGTGTAATTTTCCGACCCTTTGATAAACAGCACAAATCGATGCTCATGCACTAGCTCAAAAGAATTGCAGGTTGTAGCTCTAGGAAATATTTAATCTTCACAAATTTCTTGCCATATGATTTATATTATTATATAGACATTTTGCTGCATGATTGATAAATTTTCACCCGTGGATGATGGATGAAAATTAACCTGTCTAAGAAAGCGGTAGAATATTGTTTGCGATGTACTTGTTTCGATAAGTCGAGATAAAACCATCTTGAAATCTATAAAAACCATCTCGAAATTTATAATATCATTTTAAAATTCAGAAAATACCTCAAAATCTGTAAATTCATTTCTTTTAACAAACTTAACGAACACATACGATACAATCAACGACAGTACTTACTAAAAAGATCAGGAAGAATAATGATTCTTTTATGAGTTATGCAGACCCAATGAAAGGAAGGAACCACCATTCATTAAAAAGTAGTAAAATGGGATTATGTGACCGTTTGAATTAACATTAAAAATTATTTTAAAATAATTTAAGAATTACAAGATTATTAAATGAAAAAACTATTATTTTAATTTATGTAAACGTTTTTTTAGTAATGCAATTATATGGGATATATATAATAGTACGGTCAAAAAAGGTATATATCTAATATAAATAAAAGTGTAATAGTTTGTAGTGATAATTACCAATTTGCAGTGCACTGAGCAACAAAAGGACTAGCACAGTAATCAATGAATGTCTTCAATATTCAAGGCCATCGGCTTTTACCCTTAAAGCCTTTCATCTTCGTCTTCCTCGTCATCATCATCATGACCTCTGATATCAAACAGATTTTGCAGTCTTCATATAAACTTCGATACTGATGGCCCTGCTCCTCTGAGTTCCTCCTAAGCTTACCACCGATGAACATGATACACAAATCAAGCAATGATGTATTTGACCAACAATGTAACCTTTTTTTCCTTAATATAATTATAACTTCCTATAAAATTTATATTATGTAATGGTAAAATATAAAAGCTCATTAGAGACTGTATTGTTATTTATGATTGACCAACAATGTGACTTTTTTTGCCAACAATGTGACTTTTTTCCCTTCACATAGTAATAACTTCAATTTTGACTGTTTCAACATTTGTTTGCATTATATATATGGCTTGTTTGGTTAGTTCGTTTGGGTAATCAAAAGATATTTCTGTGTTTACCGAGATAAAACCCCTCTCACATATTTACTTCAGAATCTGTGTCCGTTCTCCCAACAGATTAATCAAAAAAAAGCCATATTGACAAGAATTAGAACTTATTATGTAAATATTTACCATGAGTTTTATTTTAATTTAGATAACGCCAAGATTTGAATCAATAATCGTAACTGAAAATATAGGATTTATTAGCCCTTCTGTGTATCTATATATTGGTGCAGCTCAGCATAGTCAGATTTGCAGGAAGAGAGAGGGAGAGAGAGAGAGATTACCATGTCTGTCTCTTCTCTGTGTCTGGGAATGAAAAAAGCTGGGTCCTGACCGAGGCATTTTTGGATCTTTGCGAAAATTAGGGTTTGTTTATGTAACAAAGTGTACTTATATGTTCAATTATTTCATTAAAATCAAAGGGGTATTAACCCCAAGCCTTCAATATATTTTTTTTAACAAAGGCACATGAGGCCTATATCCCCTCCATATTTCCCATATCCGACACATTTTTTTGAGTTTCTAATTTTTTTTAATGGATCAAATAATTCGGGGCAACCAACTAATCTGGAGTGGGATGTATTTTTAACTCATCCTTTTAAGATGATTTACACTAAGGGCGGGTAATCCCTCCTCAAGTGCATCTCCATGTTCAAACTCGAATTCGTCTGAAGAAGTGTTAGTTGCCTTATCACTGCACCTTAACACTCCATGATCCAAGCCTTTAATATTTCAAGTAAATTCAGATACAATCTCTCATATTGTTTTAGAACAATTTAAAACAACATTTGATCTCTTGAATTCATTCATTCTTATTTTGATTTGGTTCTTCCAATTTTAAATCCTGAAGGAACAAAATAATTGACATGTTTGTTCAATTATAATGATTCAAGTCTTAAATGTAATGAAATTTGACACCAAAATATATTACTTAAAATTTGAGGGATCTAAATCAATAAAAAGCAGAAGAAAAGCATACTTTTAGTCATATATCCAGTAAAATGAGGTACAACAGTTAGTCGCCTTCCAAAAAAAAAGGAACAAAATTGGGTGGAACATATCAATTAAGCTAGCTTCCATGAATAAACGAATAAACAAATTCATAAAAAAATAATAAAACATAAGGGCATTTATGGTTAAATACTCTGCCCCCTCACCTCACATGAACCCTTTCTTCTGACCCACCTTTGGTCATTTTCTTATAGGGGTTCACAGGTCTTTTTATTTATTGTGGAGAAGGATCCCAATGCCTACAAGTCTATGTATAGCCTTTTAAGTATTAACCGGATACAGCTATAGGGGTCCTTGGACTGGGTAGTCCCATGTAAGCAATACTAGGGGACATCCTGACTTTTGGGCTGGGCCTTGGTGAAGGAATTGGGCCGTAGTTGTTCAGGCGTGCAGAATTGGGCCTTGGTGACAGATTAACTTGTTCCAATGCCCTAGTCTGCAGGTGACAAGGATAGTCACGCACACACCCAATCCTAGGCCCAGCACCAGTTGACCACTTGCGAGACAACCTCTTAGACAGGTCAATCACAGGGGCTTCACCTTCAACCTTTCTGTCACCATCATCATCCTCAACTACAACCTCCTTTGCAATTTCATCATCCTCTTTATCATCTGTTGTTGTGACACCAATATCTGTCTCCTTGCCATTATCACTGTCCTTTATGTCAATTGTTGATGGGTCTGGTTGTGAAGTGGGACCCTTTTCTTGTTGTGCTTCATTATTTTCGAGGAATGAGGCTGTTCCATTGAATGATGGACCATCATCGTCAATTGCACATCTCTGCATTCACCAAGTATACAGAACAGATATCCATTAGGTAATTTTGTTTGAGCTTTAAACTTCTTCACCGTAGAAAAGATTATGAAAAAAATTGATTGATCTAGTTTACTGAGGATTAACACACAAGTCAAACATGCAAGACTAAGTGGGTGTTTGGATCCCGTAAAAAAAGTACTCTTTTAGCAAAATCTGAGTTTTAATGAGCACTTACCCAAACACCTCTTAATCATGTTTGGAATTTTGTCTTGGTTAGCATGAGTGTTTCTAAGAAATTAATCCAAAATCACTTTTTTCAAAAACTAATATAAACACATTCCTATAGAGCAAAAAAAAGAAAAGAAACAACAAATCAATTAGTTCAAGAAAATTTTTGTTGTTCAACCAATTGAATCTAAGTTTCTTATTCAATCGGAACCATCCAAATTAACAGCATAGACAGAATTTCATCAAAATGAAGTTCAAAGAGATAAACTTTTATTACCTTGACAGTGGAGAGGTCTACATTGTGCTCCTCAAGAAAGCTAATGAATTCTTTGAAGTTCTCTTCTGTAGGGAGGTAGTGTCCACTATAAGGCCAAATAGCCTGAAATGTTTTAATACAATAACAACACTTATAAGTGAATCTGTTTCAGGGAAAATCACCAAGAAAGTTAAAAGTAATAATAGAATGAAAGTGATTATTCTGTGTGGTGTGTGTGTGTGTTTATGTATAATAGTACCTCAAGGACACCCTGATGAGCCACCAATCTTCCTGCTGCTGTGGTTGCAGCTCCAGCCAGGAAGCTAGAATGCTGAAACGAACCCTTCTGCTTTCGCCCCACATACAAAGACCTTGTGGGACTCAGAACAAATATCCATTTGGACTTATCATCAGTATCCAGAAGTATCCCATTTGTTCTATACATCAGCTTGCCTCCTTCAACAATAACTTCATATTCTTGCCTTTCTTTCTGCAATGGTATCACCAACAATCAGCTATATGAGATACAGTAGCAGCAGTTTTTAGATAGGCTCAGGCTAAATGAAAAGCGAATCTTTGTGTGTGTGTTAGTGAGAACTTACTGGTCCAAGATATTTAATGCATTGGCGTTGAAGAGTAGACCTTGGACACTTCTCAAGATTTACTTCTTTTCCTTCTCCAACATCCAACCTAAATGTAATAAAAGCAGGAAGTTAGCCATCAAGATCATTATTTGTTCCTCATCCACCATGTTCATGGTAATTACAGTGAAGAGATTAAATTTCAGAATGAGTGTTTACCAGTAGAAAAATGGTTGGGTGCTTTGGCTTTCAAACCAGACATCGTAATAGAGGTGTAGATTGTGACCATATCGATGACGTGGGTCAATCTGAGCAATAAACAAAAAGAAACTAACCTTGTCAATACTTAATATAGATCAAATATGTTGTTCTAAAGCTTCCAGATAAGGTACTCTTCTTAGCTAACATATTGGATTAATGGATAAGAACAGAGGTTTCAAGATCTTACAGCTTCAAGCCAATGTTGCAGGGCTAGCTTTTGTGCCTTCTCATCCTTGGACAAACCCTTTCCAACCTGAGCGAAAATTAAGTTAGAAGCTAGACCAAAGGAAAAATAACAAAGAAAAATTAATAAAGATATTATCAGTTAGACTCCACAGCAATCCAGATTCTCAATAGTGATAAAGAAATTGGTGTATTCAGAGAGAGGTAAAGAAGAAAAGTGAGCCTCATGCACATTAGCACTTTTGTATTATTCCTTTATTCTTTCTCTAAATGAATGATTTATGAAGAGTCATATACAAGTATCATAAAACTGAATCTACAAAGAAGATTGAATACCTTAGCAGCCCTTGTCCTTGCCCTTGCCCACCGTGATACAGCAGTTTCGTGTTTCTGGACATCAAAGAAGGAAACAGAACTCCGTTTGAGGGCAGCAAAGTCTAGTGCCTTCCACCTGAAATCCATTAAAATCAATTAATAACACAAAAGGACAGGAATTCAAGCAAACTATACCCTGAAATCAAGTTTTATTGCTTATACTGAGACTACTAACCAGAGTTCCTCAACGACCACAGCACAATCTGCGAGGTTTCTTCTTGTACGGTAACTCTTGTAGACTTTCTGAAGCTTAGTTGCAGCAGCATCAAGCTCACTGATGGGTCTTGGTGAAGAGAAAATTACTTCTTCAGGTAGAGACAATATAGGCACAGTTTTTCTTGTCAGAGAATCAGAACTTATGTTCTCTTCAACAACACCTGAACGATGTCCTTCAAGAATTACGTTTTCAGGTCTGTGATCCTTCAACTTGCTTGAATTTCTGGTGATGTCTGATTCTTTTTTCTTTAAGCTGCTGCTTGATCTTAGAATTTTAGCCCCATCTTTGAAAGCAAAGCCGAAGTTGAAAGACAGACCAAATAATGAATGTCGAACAATCTCTTCCCAGGCTGATAAGAGTAAGGAAAGCGATAATCCCATAGAGCTAGCGGTTCAATTATTTGTTTGAGCTTTGAAGAAAGCACCCCACTTGTTATTATGATTCCTGCCCAAATTTAAGATTTGTCAGACAAAGCAAAGTATGAGAATCTATATTCAAATGGGTCAAAGAATTTAATTATGGAATCTTTTTGCCAAATAAAGAAGTTCTTGAGGTCATCATCTGTTAGAAGAGGGGAATCAATTGCCAGACGTCTTGATATACATAACATTCTCTTTAAGCTTCAGGTTAAAGAAACAAGATATACAACCATAACCAAGTATAATGGAGTATGTTTCTGAAGCTCGCTATGGCATACAACAAACAGCTTTGAAGCAAAATATCTTCGGTGAATAATTTACCTTCTTCTTCCTGAATGACTCGTCAAGATATCAGTCTGGCGTGCTCAGCAGAATTCAAGTCTAACTACTCCAAGAACAAACTCAAACACACCTACTAAATTAATTGAAATGATGAGACTGCCAAAGTGGCTTCTCGCTTTTATATATAAATGGACACCCCCCATGAAGAAGAGAAACCTGTTCCAAAGACGGGCATCCAAATGCGTGTCAAAGCTGTAAAATAAAGATAAAAAGGGCAGTCGTTGAATTCTACAAGGAAATTTCTGACCAACCTTCGGATTGGAAAATGGTGTGGGCAGTAGTAATATTCAAAAGTTTACTTTCTTGTTTTTTTCTGTGTGTGTTCAAAAGCCATCACCACTAGCGGTAGTTTGATGAATTCAAAGGCTTGACCTTTTGGGACTTTCAAGCAGATTTTAGTGTTTAGCCTTTTGTTTTCATTTTGCTTCGGGGACCATATATACAGTGTCCATATATCGACAGCAACAGCACAGTGCAAAAAGAAGATGAAATATTGAAGATGGAAGGGGGTTTTTTTTTTTGGGGGGGAGGGGAATGGGTCAAAGAAAGTAAGCGTTGTGAGCTTCTTTGAAGATTCAGGACGTGGCTTTTGGTCGTGGGCGTGGCGGGTTGAGATTTCATGGCCATCTTTACGGTCAAAGAAAGGTCACGCGCCGCGTCCATCGGGTCTCGTCTAATGTTGCTGCGTAATGTGTTCATTTATGTTGACAAATGTTGGTTTGTTACTACGTAAGCAGCTCTATCTTTTTCTTTTATCATTCCCCAAGAAGAGACAATCCTGATTGGGTTTTTTTTACCCTAAATTTAAGCATCTATTTCAATAAAATTCAGAGGAAGATTTACAGTTAGATCCTAAATAGAAAAATTAATGATAAAAGAGCACAAACTACCAACATAAGTTTATAAGTAATCAAACCTACAAACCTTTTATTTAAAAAATTTTATGGCATTGAGTTACAAGACCTTTGGTAGTTTCGTGTATAATTGATATGTATTAGTTTATGAATAACCCTTTATTCAATTAGGACAATTTTTTCCAAAAGCGTTTGTTTCATTTTAAGCTGTGGAATTAAGCAAATATGAGAAAAAATTGGAGAAAAAATGAGTTTTCCGTAACTAAATAATAATGAAAAGGCAGAAGGAAAAAATGTTGAAGAAAAAAATTATGTAAAAGATCCACCTTATTTTCACTCCAACTTTTCTAACGATAATAAAATTCATTTTTCTTACCTATGCCTCCTTATTCTTGTTTTTATTAAAGCCATTAATTTTGACCTTTTTGAAAATTTTGATTCCCTTCAAAGTCTACTGAGATTAACTCCATTTGGTTATCAGATTTCATTTTATTCATTTTTATATGAAAATACTTGGAAGTCATTTCTTATTAAATATTCCCTTTTTCAAAGATATTTTCTTTTCCCAGCTTTTCTTTGTTCTGTTTTTTCAAAGATTCAAGTCTTCCATCCACCTCCAGAGACTTGATTGTTTTTTTCTATATTAAGTCGAATTATCAGAATTATAATCTATTATTTAATTTTTTTGCCAACGATATTGGCTCCTTAATTTAGAAAAAGGAATCTTTTTTTTACCATAGGGAAAAAAAGAAAGAAACCATATTCATCTTTACAGCCTAATAATTTTTGTTCGGAAACATCCCAATACATGGTTTTGGACTAAATTTATTATACTTTATAATAATAATAATAATGAGGTGAGTATTGTACATCATATCAAATATATAAATACAAGTTATGTATTAATATAAAACATGAATTAATTTTAAATATCAAGTATCAACATAAAAGTGTAAAATTTTACCGAATCATATTGTCATAAAACAATAATCGAAATGCAATTTATTCATTAAATTACATACCATGCAAAACTCCCACACTCGTATTGATTAAAAATTTTCAATATGGCACCTATATTTAAAATAATTAATAATATGGTAAAATGTAATGTAAATTTAAAAATTTTCCATTATTTAACTTAGTTTAATGACTTAACTTCAGTTCAATTAATTTATAAGATGTTTATGAGGCAAATTGTGAACACCAATGAACTTCATTAAATACAGTTAAAAAGTTTGAAATTTTTAAATAAACAGTGAGTATAAACTTTTGAAAAATTTCTTTTATTTAATATAATCTTCATATTTAATTAATTCATAATTATTTAAGAAGAATAATTTTGGTACAATGGCATTACTAAATTATTAGCCTCTTCAAAACATGTTATATTACACAACAGGAATTACCTTAAAAATGTCTTACAGTTTAAATCAAAACGGAAAAAAAAATATGTGATTTATAATAATAATGTGATAAAGTAAACATTTTTTATGCATGAATTTAAGATAAGTTACCTGCCTAGGAAAACATTTTGACTCCTTAAATGCATGTTCAACAGTACTTTTCTGTAAATTGAGATAAACTCATTTACATATTTATCTTATAAATCGTAAAATACTTCTCTGCCACTTTCTCAAATAGATACAGTATGTGTTTGGGAAATCTGTTGGAAGAAAGGAGTTACGACTTTCAAAGTGATTTTATGGATTTCGATATGGTTTTACAGATTTCAAGATGGTTTTTATTAGTTTTTATAGATTTCGAGATGGTTTTATCTTGGTTTACATGTACCGTTTAAGAAAATGAGTTCCTAAACAAGCTAGCAAGATAGTCCGTTTGGGAACGCGGTAGAGAAACACTTTTATGCAAACTGAGGTAAATATGTGGAGGAGACTATCTCGTTTTACAGAAAAATACAACGTGCTCATTGGGAGATGGGAGATATAAATTTTACTTAACAAACTCATTAAGAACTTTTACATATCATCATTATTATCATTATGATATAAGCCAAAATTATCTGCCAATAAATTACATTGAATAATAATCACGGGCTACATATACATGGACTAATTTGTCCTCTCCTTTTTGGAACCAAACCCTTTTTCCTTTTCCTTTTTAATTTTTCCTCTTTTTCCCCCTAGCCAACCACCCAACCTTTTTTTATTTTTCCAAACCACGTGTTTTATCATCAAATTACTTTATAGTGGCAAAGTTGAAAGGACGACATTATTTTGATTCTTTCTTGGTACTTTCTTGCTTCCTTTAATGAATGAATGGATAATGTCTAGGTGGGAATAGTTCATTCACAATCCACTTTGATTTGTTCTTCTCAGATAAAGTGTTTATATTTAACTTGGTTCTTCATTTGAAGTTATTTTCACATAATTTGAACTAAAACTGATCTCACATACGTATATTGAATTATGTAAAATTATTCTCTCAATGGTTTTCTAAACATGCAGTGTCTGTTTCAAGACAATTGACTCACTGATAAGAGTTACATCTGACGAAAAAGGTTAATAATTAATGTTTGAATCTCCGTTAAATGGGGTGTTTACATTTATTATCTGATAATATGTTTTAAATATGAATGCCTCCAATAAGAAAATACTTTTGTTAAATTTTTTTTGAATATTAATATGTTATGACCTATTGCTATTTTTTCATTAAAATGTATTATTGCCATGAACATTTAATTTAACCATATAATTTAACCCATAATAATGAGGTTTATCATGTGATTTCAAGCAATAAATGCAAACAATATTTACTGATTTTATTTATTTATTTATTTTAAAAAATGCCTATATATTGAATGTTTGCCTTTGTGGCTTAAATATATTTAACATGACCATAGTCCATAAATAAGGGCGTGAATTATTTTAGACAAAGGTTCATTTAAAAGTCTCCAAAGTTTCTTGTACTATAATATTAAAAAGGACAGGATGGAGAAATAATCAATGAAAAATTCAATGTGCTTAATTCATATACTTAAATGCTTTTATGTTTGTTTTTGTCTGTTCAAATTCAACAATTCTTAACCAATCTGCTTGCATAAATCAAGATCTATGTAATAATTCTATGACCTTTTTTCTGAATGTAGTAATAGTTTATTACTATTTTATGTACCATTGTCTTTTGAAAAAAAAATGCATATTTACTCTTTTCTCTCTTTTATCTTTTAAAATTGACGACTCAAAACTAAGAATTTAAAACAGTAGTAAGGTCGATAAAACAGTTTGAGCCTACTGACAGTTTCGGGTTGGCTAAATGTTAGCCCTCAAGGACCTCCCAACTCGCGGGTTATATTAGGCACATGGTGTTGAGAACTAAATCAGCCTGAGGTTTCCTGCAGAGACTATAACCTCGCTCCCTTTCGCTCTCTGCTCAGCGAAAGGTGATGCCATCACTTTGGCGCATAATTACTCTTCTCTCTCGAATCAAGTTTTCAGGTCATTTCTAGTTTCACATAGAAATGGAACTAGAAAAATTTTAAATTTTATTAACTCTTTTTTTAAAAAAATTTAACAATTTTCAACTTTATTTTGATTTAGTATTCCTTATAATACATTAGAACAAAATTAGTATATATGGTAAAGGTTAAAGTATACTTTTAATCCTTTATATTTGTGTCAGGTTTCACTTTAGTCCTTTAAGTTTAAAAAGTGCACTTTTAATCCCTCAAACTTAACACCATTAGTCTCTTTTAACGGAAATTGCTAATTCATCAAACTTAACACTATTATTTTAAATCTTTTTTTATTTTACACAATTTAGAATATCAAATTTATTATATTATTAAATTAAAATTACAATGTGCATATGTTTCCTCAACGTTTTATTGCACAGTAATTAATTAAATTTAATGAATCAGCAATTTCCGTTAAGAGAAATAGTGGCATTAAATTTGAGAGACTAAAAATGCACTTTTTAAATCTAAATGACTAAAATAAAACCTGACACAAATATAAAGAACCAAAAGTATACTTTAACCCATGGTAAATGAAGAGTAAAACTTTACATTAACATGAAAAAATTAATGACATAACTTATTAATATAATCAAATAAAATTTTCTTTAACCTTTTGTATAAATAACTATAAGAGAATTATATATATATATATATATAATATTCATTCATCGAGTACAAATGGGTGTTTTACGGATTATGGTCAACTGCTGGTACGTAGAAAAAGATTATTGACAAGTGACAACTATTTTAATGTAAGCACCTAAAATGAATTTAAATTACATCGATGCGTTCTTAAAGAAATAAAAAATTGTTATTATCCGTTCAAAACCCAGCTGTCACTTGTTGGCGAGTAAGAGAAAAAAAGGGTAAAGAAAAGCATGTGTCAATTATATTATGCGTTTACAGTAATATTAAATAAAAAGGCTTATATAATTTTTAATCCTTTAAATTTTTTTAAATTTTAATTTTAATCCTTTAAATTTTAAATATATAATTCCATAAGGATTTATGTATAATTATCATTGTTAATTGTAGAGATAAAAATAAAAAAGCGTTAAAAATATAGGGACTAAAATAAAAATCTATTAATAATATAGGGATTAAAATCAAAATTCGTTAAAAATATAGGGATAAAAATTTTGGTTTTGGGCACTATATTTAATGGTGTTAATTAACGCCGTTAGACATTTAAATCCTTATGAGACTTGAGTTACCAAAATTATATGTTTAAAATTTAAGTGATCAAAAATAAAATTCATGAAAACTTGAGGGATAAAAATGATATTAAACCTATATAAAATTATATAGATATCATTATCTTTTTTTGTTTTGCCAAGTATATAGATATCATTATCATGCATGTATTTCTTTAAATGTTGCGGCAGGTAAGGGCAATTGGGAAGCAAATGCAATGTACATAAGAAAAAATGGACCAGGATAAGTACAGTTAACCCGTTGACATTTTTTTGGGAGGGTAGTTGAACAATTATTGCATTCTTGATAAGAACAAACAATGACGTTCGTTTTTAATTTGCAGCATCCATATTTATAAAATTTATAAAAATAAACATCTTCGACTAGATGAAAAAAAAATAATTCAACCTTTTTTATCAGAAAAATTCGATATATTTTCATGCACAAAAAATACCAATACTATATAAGATCCCACAAAAAAATTGTACAGTATTTCACTTCAAATCCTTTCAATCAATAAAATTTTTAATTAAGAAACTTTTTACTAATTTTCTCCCTCCTTTTCCTCATGTAAAAGGAGCTGGAAATAATCATTATTCTGTTTTCTTTTTAACAATAAAGACAAGTTCAAGTTGGAAATGTTAACTTAGTACATAATTATAATGTGTCTATCAAAGAGCTAAAAAAAAAAAAAGCTCAAATCTTAGCCTATATCTGCTAAAATTTGATCCGAACAAAAAGCCCGAGGATATTGAATCATTATTAGCTGAATGTTCATATTCTTGTGATTGTTTGGGAATTTCGTTTCCCCAACGATGTACGTAAATCGAGATAAAACCATTTTAAAATTCGTAAAAATCATCTTGAAATCTGCAAAACCATCTAAAAATCCGTAAATTCATTCATCCCAACGGAACTCCTTTCTCCCAACAGAAAGTTCTCAAACACACAGTCATTTGCGCTATTAGTTCCGCATATTTAAGCACTTTCTTGTGAGAATGAGCTATCTGTAAGTCTCAATCAGAGTAAATCAACTGTCGTACTAGAGAGACCATCATCTGCCAAATGATGATATAAACTACCATCTTCTAGTAAAAGGTGTATTGCTTCAGCTGGATCTGAAAATAATTTTATCTTCTTCCAACCTTGCTGTTTGAATATCTGCAAACCCACTTTGATAGTCTGGATTTCTGTTGCCAGGGATCCACAACAATTGCTTAGAGCTGCATCAACATCTATTGTGAAGTATCCTCCAGGGGGAAGAAACCGCTTGGCATCCTCTCTCAGGAATCTGGAAAATCTTGTGTTTGAATCTGCCCTCTTCAACTTCTTTCTGTAATACATACTTGCTTCTGTGAATGATGGTTTCCATTGTATCACCCGTGCCTTTCAACACTCTCGGACACCTATTATTCTATGGTTGCCAACGTATTTGGATTGTTTGTTGGAACGTTTGCAAAAGTCAAACGCACGTTCAACCGTGTTTTTCCGTAAAATAAGATAATCTTCTTCACATATTTACATTTTCTTACGTAAAAGTACTTCTGTATCGTATTTTTAAACGGGCATATTATACCAAAGACTCTGAACCAGCGACCAATTGTTTAGGTTGTTGCTGTAAATACACTGTATATTTATCAATAAGATGTCAAAATTGTATACAACTTGGGCCCTCTGATAAGTGGGCACGTATGCTTATCTACATCATGCATGGACCCTTTTACAAGAATCACACTAATCATGTAATTACACTTGTGTCATATTCTATGCAGTCCTGTTTACAGTTGTTTTTGATCGGTAGGTAGGATTTTTTGAGCTAAGCAGCTGAAAAGAAAAGGAAAAAATTAAGATGTAGGGTATGAACTCAAAAGATCATTAGAACACAGCTCCTGCAGGCGAAGTGGGCAAGAGTAGTAAACTTTGGAAAAAGAAATAGCCTCCTTTATAAGAGCATCAGTCATACGGTTCTACTCCATCGGAACATGTTAAATAGAAACATTTCACTCCCTCTCGATGAGCTTCTTGATATATGTAAGAAGTAAACTAGCATTAGCAATATTGCATCTAGAATTAATCATGTCAACCTTGGGCGTCTGGAATTTGATATTGCGTGTGGTGCTGTCTGGTTGGGCCTATGAATAACTAACTCTTGAGTGCCCATGTAAGAAAGCTTTGCAAGACTCTCTCTGTTTTTTTTAATGTTATAGTTCATTTTTATTGTTTATTTTTTGGTTTTTCATGCTTTCGTATTATCGTCGATCCTTGATATAAGAGTAAATTGACTTTTTTTGGGTAGACTACCAAAAGTTAAATAAATTACTTAATTATAATATATTATAAAATATTTATATGTATCATTAGATTATATACCGATTTAAATATCATGTAAATAAGTTAAAAGAAAAGTGATCAATATACTAATTAATTAGCTTCCTTAATCTTCATAAAAAAAGTCAACTAACTCTTATATTAAAAATGAGAGATAATATTATTATTAGAGGAAAGTTTTGGGTCACCACAGATTTGACTCTCTTTTTTTTCTTATAACAACCTTAATACCCTTAACCATCTCTAGGTCCAAAGCTTTCTTCCTCCATTTCAAGCATGCCCAGTGCCCACTATCATTTTTTATGAACTTGGGCCCAGAGACTTTGATGGACGGTATCTAAATACTTTGGGAACCTGGATACATACCTTGATTTTAATGAATCGTTTAAAAAAGTGGTAAATAAATACTTTTAAGTAAGCCGATGTAAATATGTGAATGAAGTTACCTCATTTTATGAAAAAACACTGTTGAATTTGCTTTTGGGCTATCGTGAAGCTTTGACAAACGAAGCCAATAAAAATTAGCTTAATTTGGATGTCATTAATATATATATATATATATAATGGTAACGTATAGGTCAAAGAAACACTAATTCCTCATTCGGTAAGCAGAATTGATTTTGATAGAAATGAATATGGATATGGAGATAGAGATGGATATAAGCTTTAAAATTATATTTGATATGTCATGAAAATGAAGATGGAATCTATATCTTTTTTTATGAATGTTGATTCTTTTTAAATGTAACAAAAAAATAATATTTTGCACAAGGGAGGATATTTGGTCCAAAAAAATTGGACTCCATGGAATCCAAATGAATTCCATAGGTTTGGGTATGGAATTGAAATTGGATATTTAGGTGGAATTGAATTCCACATGAAATTGTAATTCTATTATACCAAACATGCTAACATCATGGAATTCAATTCCAATTCCATTTCCACACACCCATTTCCACCGTACCAAAGGAGGTATAAGTAACCGTGCCAGCAAGGGAGAGAGAAGGCCACCAATAAGGCTAAAAGATTATGAATGTCCCATTTAACCTAACTAGAACTTTGAACAAGTGAATAGCAAGTGAAGTATTATGCTTGTATCTTATGTGGGATCATTTGATGACATGATATATTTCGAGGGTTTAAGGAAAAATTAGTGGCAAAAGGGACTGAATGTTCATATTTTTATCAATTTAAATATATACATGTTCTTTTTATGTAAAATTATGATAATTATTTTATAAAGGGCTAAAGTATACTTTTAGTCATTTAAGTTTAAAAAGTGCACTTTCAGTCCCTCAAACTTAACTTTGTGAGTCTCTCTTAATGGAAATTGCTGACTCATCAAACTTAATGATGTTATTTTAAATCTTTTTTATTTTACACAAATCAAATATTAAATTTATTATATTATTAAATTAAAATTAAAATGTGAGTATGATTTGTCAATGTTTTATTATGTAACCATCAATTAAATATGATGAGTCAGGAATTTTCGTTAAAAAAGATTAACGGCTTTAAGTTTGAGGGATTGAAATTGCACTTTTTAAACTTAAAGGATTAAATGAAACCTGACGCAAATATAAAGGACTAAAAGTATACTTTAACCTTTATAGAATATTAAATCTAAAATATTAAGATTTTAACCTTTTTTTTAATTTCATTTTAACCATTTAAATTTGTTAAACTTTTAATTTAATAGCGAAAGGGGAATGGAGGGAAAGGGAAAAGGTTGGTCTGCGGTGTTTCTACAGTACCCACCCTGACAACCAAAAAAAATAAATTTACTGGAAGGTCCCAAATAAGGGACTTATTTAATGAAAGGTACTAAAAAATAAAATATTTATCCTGAGATACCATTGACAGTATGAAGTCTTTTTATTAACAACATTATAAGCTGGATTGACAATACCTCTTGTTATCATTGAAATCTCAAAATAAATATTTTATTTTTTAACATCATTCATTAAATAAATCTTTTATTTTAACCTCCCAATCAATTTAAAAAAAAAACACAGGAAAGGAGTAAGAATCACGTATTTCATCTTATCCCTTGAACCCGTTCGTGAGAAGTCCTTCTGATCTGTCTCGAACCACACCATCTTTCCATCGTTGCATTAAAAATTTAACATTGCGCAGAAACCGAAGTCCCAAAATCCCTCCCTATTTGTTTTCATCAGCCAGCAATTAACTTCCCATGGCCGATTCTAGATCCAACCCAACGAACTCTCGCTCAGGTATGATTATGGCGAATAGATCATCATTTATTTATGATTGATTACCATTCCAAATGAAATGGGCACTATTAGGTTGTTGTTCGATTGCTTCTATTTCGTAGGAGTATTTAATCGTGAATGTATTTTTCTTGGGTTCCGTTCATCTGAAGCATGAAATGGAAATTGGGACATAGAGAGGAAGGCGCTGTATTCTGGAAAACTGAAACACTTCAGTAGATACAATTATTATGTGTTTCTTGTGTTGATTTTATTGCCGTGGCGAGTGGGCCCTCTTCGTTCAATCAAGATGGGGATGCTGATGTATTAGGTTTTCCCTCGTACTGCAATAAATTGCATGTCCCTGATCATTAAGAATCAAGGAATCTAGTTTTTAATTGGATTAAGATCTAATAGCAAGATCTTCATGTTTTCATTCAGGAACAATAAAACTTGACTCTCCTGTGAATGCCAAATTACCTATTTGGTTGGATGATTTTCTATCTGCTGACAGGTGAAAAGGAAGTAAAAGCACCCAATTTGCTTGAAAGAGCGAAGCAAGAATTTGAGGCAATCATGCATCACAAAAAATCAGACTCCCATCATAAAGAAACTAAGGGATTGAACACTAATAACAGCAAAGAGAATACCTCATTAGATGATGTTAGGGCTCCTAATGTGTTTGAAAGAGCAAAGGAGGAGTTCGTAGCTATTGCTCAGGCAATCCATCACAAGAAAGATTCTCCAACTCATCACAAAAGGTTGAAATTATGCCCTCCTTTATTATTGTGCTCTTTTTTTTTCCGTCCAAATGGAATTTGACCAGCATGATTTCTTCTTCTTGTGTTTGTCTTATGATATCTACTATAGGGATGAAACTAAAGTGGCAAAGTCCAAAGATGTACAGAAAATCTCAGGTTCACCTCAAGGTATGTTTTTTTGTTAGAAATGTTCCTCTGCTTGGTCATGTCGTGATTAAGTACCTTAAGTTAATGTTGCCAACATTTGTGAAAGTAATTCTTTGATGTTGAAAGGCAATGAGTTAATGAGGTATTTATTTGGGAACTTTCTCCGGTGGGAGTTACGTATGATTATTGTGATTTTGTGATGATAGTTCCTGTTTGATTAACTAAATATATGCATCAGTATACACCTGCATTTTTACTTTTATAGTTTTTTGTTTGGGTTTCCTTCGGATGCCCTGCACTCTGTTTTCCAAGAACCATGCAAGTTGTTGTTGCATGGTCTTTTCTTGTGTTTTTGTGTTAAACTGCGGTAGAAACTGCCTTCAAAAAGTGGAGTTCAGTTCCCATTCTACTGATATGCGTGTGTATCAGTGTATAAGTATACATAACTTGGATATTTCACCACTTGATGGTCAAAAGGGGGAAAATTCCTTGCATGTGACTGAAAATCACTATATCATCTGCTTTAATTGTTGTAGTCTTCTGCAAGCCTCTGAGTTGGCAAAAAATCTAATGGATTATTTTGTTTTTTAGCAGAAAAGAACGCAAAGAAAGCAAATATTTTTGTGAGAGCTAAGGAAGAGATTGATGCTATTATTCACCATGATAAGTCACCTCACCGTCATCACAAAGAAACTCATGGGTTGAGCGATGATATTGACGAGAATACCCCTAACGATGAAGTTAAAGGTCCCAATGTCTTCGAAAGAGTAAAAGAAGAAGTTGAAGCCGTTGTCCAAGCAATCCATCCCAAGAAAGAAACATGACAGTGCTCTTTACCTCGTAGAATTCAGTTTGGCTGTTGGATGAGAGCCTATGAATAACATGAATAGTACATGTATGTATTACTTTTAGGCTCGCTTGGTTTGCTGAAAGCGTTTTGATGAAAATAAAAAAGAATTAGATTTAAAAGAAAGGAAAAGGACACATAAATCCCTCAGAATGGGGAAAAGTCATATCAGCACCCAAAAATGCTGTCCATGAGGCAATGATTTGGGATTACTTATTTCGGGGACCTTATCTACATGCCCTCCACTGTTATTGTCTTCCTCCTTATCCCTCTGCGTAGATTTACTGTTATTGTCATTAGTGATGTCATATCACAAAATCCCAAAACCGAACTTTTTGAGCCACCTTATCTATTCTGTCCGACATGATTCTGGATTGGATTTTCATTCAATGGTCAGCTCAATGATAACATTTTAGGGGATCCCCTGTGAATTAATTTGAGAATAAGATTTGTTATTGAATTTTTTTGGGAAGTTCAGTTGTAAACGGAGAAGTTTTATTGTACGTGAAAGTTCAGTTGCATCTTCTAGATGATCCCATTAAACAATTAATTTTTAATGGGATTATCTCCAATTCTCTCAACATGTTATTTAAATATAGCTTTATTTTTTTAAAAAAAAAAAATTTCCCCCTTCCCAATCTCAACAAAATTGCAATTTTAGTATGGCATTGGAACCCTTCGACCCTATCCATCTTTCTTTTGGTGTCAGCTGTATGTTGGGACTTGAACTGCCTTCTTAGTGAAGGCACCTAATATGATGACATGATCTTCAAGAATCGGTTCCTAAAATATTAAATTCTCGAAATCAAATAAATGTAGCTATCATCAGTTACTTTTTTTTTCTTTAAAAAAAATAATGTGCTGTGTTCACACTTACAACTTGATACATGTGAATTTATTTATAATTATCTTAAACCTATGTTTTTCTTTTTCTTTTTAAATGTCTATCTAATTGGGTGAGATGCGAGCATATTGTTGGGTTTAATCAAGTTTAACTATCTTGAAGGCATTTCCTACCATTTACATATATTCAAATTTAAAACATTATGTTATCAATCAGAGTTGGGTCTAACAGAATGAGTCAATTTCTCACAATACGATGAACCAAAATTTAAATCTCTGTTGGGAGAGATGTTCATATTTAATGCAATACAGTATCTTGAACATAATTTTCTCTAATAAAATAATACATATGGCTATGAAAAAAAATCAAAACCTCCTATTTAAGCGAATAGCGGTTTGATTTATCTACAAGTAATAAATAAATACATAAAAAGATGTCGTTATTTAAAAAAACCTTAAAATGGAGACACCACTAACAGCCGAAACCGTAATTAAGCATCACCACACATAACACATTCCTCATTACATAAAATTCTTTTTCTCCTCTCAACCAATAATAATAATAATAATAATAATAATAATAATAATAATAATAATGTTCTATGGCCCATTGAATTGGGAGTTGCCCCCTGCTCTTATTTTTTATTGATTAAGACCCACTTGAATAATTCACAAATATGAATTCTTAATATTTTATATTCACTGCTGATATTTAAAATGTTAAATAATTTCTTTTACGTAAGGAATTTTCTCCAATGGCCAGAAGCATGCAAATTACAATAAGGAAGAATCAAGCCAGTCATGCAAACACATCAATCAATATATGTGAAATAAAATATTTAATGAGATGTAGTATTGATATGTCAATCAGCCATTTGTTATATATTGATCATAAATTTTAGGTGAATTTATCATCAGGCTTCAAATAGAAGAATTAATGAATAAAAGATTATAAAGATTTGTAAAATTGTCATCAGGTCCCAACAATAATTAATTCGATTGTTAATGTCAATAATAATCAGATCAGCTACTATTAGACTCTGATGGTACTTTTACCAACCTTTAAGATTTTTTCTTCATTAATTCTTTTTATTGAGATCTAATTATAAATTTATCTAATTTTTAATTTTTTTTATAGTAGAGTCAACAAATTTTTGTACTTTTTATTAAGAAATTAACTTTTAAATATAATTGTCAGTGCCACAACATTTCTAGGGATCTTCACTAAAGTTGAAATAATTATGAGGATGAATTTATTATTGAAAAAAACTATAAAGATCTTAACCCTTGTTGATCCTAACTCTAACCAAAACGGAAAAAAAAGTGTTTCTCCATCTCAAGGTTGTGCAATCTTTTGTTCTATTTAGTTAACCCGTTTGAACAACTAAAAATTATTTCTGCGCTTACTGAGATAAAACTCCTCTAATATATTTATCTTAGAATCTGTATCCATTCTCCCGACAGATTATTCAAATAGAACCTTTGTCACCACTTGAGCTTTGTAAACTGCAAGTATTATCATTAACAATTATTTTTTAAATTGAATATTCCTCATTACTATTTTAAAAACTCTTAGACAACCATAAAGCTAGAGGTGATCGAGACGTTTGTGCATGAACAAAACTCATGATTACCATAATAATTATGTCTACAAGTAAATCTCTCTCTAGAGTGTACTTTTTTAAGGCTCGTTTAACTCCTTTTACAAAATTTAAATTTAGTTACAAAATCTAAATTTTATTTAAATATTTATATTTTTTTAGATTTAGGTCTTGTAAAAAAATTTAGGTTTAAAATTTCAGTTACTAAAGCTATTTCTTTGTTTAATTACCATATCTCATAATAAATTTTTTTCTTTTTCTCTCTTTTACCTTTCCTACTTACTTTTTACTTCCATTCCGTAAACGTTAATAATTTTTCAAACACAATCACCTTTCAAACGTAGGTTTATCTCGAAATCCGTAAAAGCTATTATCCAAAATATAATTTTTACATCGAACTTTATAAAATCTGTTCTCAAACAAAGTTACAAACGAGTTTATTAAGAATAATTCTTACAATAATCTATGTCTATAAACCATATTTTATAAGGTTTAAAACCAATGGTATTAGTTTACTCTCATTTTTATCTCCAGATTTAAAAACCGTTGCTTAGATGCTTTAAATTTTATTTTATTTAAAATATTTGTTCTCACAGTATAATAAAAACATTATTTACTCTATTGTTTGAGAAACTATTTTATATAACTGATCTTTCAAGATTTGATAAGAATGTGCGGAGGAGTCAGGAAGTACGGACAAAATCTTTGTTTGGTTGTAGAAGAACTCTGGCTTTTAATGCCTTCTAGCTACCTCAGTCATCGTCATCCACGTTATCATGCCTTCTTCTTGTTCTCTCTCTCTCTGTAATTCCATGGCCTTCCTCAATTTCAGGCCATTCTGGATATGCATCGCCATTACTGCGCTCCCTATTTAAAGGACGTACGTACAAGAACCGTGCGTGTACAGTAATTCTCAACCCCTTCTCATATACTCTTTGTTTGCTTCTGTGGTCTCTGATGGATTCCAGAATCACAACTTCTGATTCCAACGAGATCACCAGCAACAATGGAAGCGGAGTTTGCTGCCTAGCCACCACTTCCCAAACCCGTTTTACCACTGAAGAAGCTTCACCTCCTTCAGATTTCTCAGCCCTGAGCCGCCTCTCTGACAACCTCGCGTCAATCCTCGAAGCCTCCGAGTCCGATGACTTCTTCTTTGCCGACGCCAGAATCGTGCTCTGGGACGGCCGGGAAGTTCCGGATCACCGCTGCATTCTGGCGGCGAGGAGCCCTTTCTTCAAGAACGTGCTATCTGAGAAGGAGAAGAAGAATGGGATCAAATTGGAAATGAGGGAACTGGGTAAGGATTATGAGGTTGGCTTGGATGCCATTTCGGGATTTGTCAGTTATTTGTACAGTGGGAAAGTAAGAAGGTCGTCGGCGAAAGGTGGGCGTGCTGTGTGTGTGGATGATGATTGCTCCCATATTGGCTGTCGACCTGCCGTGGAATTCATGGCTGAACTTCTCTACGCTTCTTCCACTTTTGAAATATCTGAGTTGGTTGATCTTTATCAGGTATGAAAGATTTCCATTCTTCAAAACTGAAAACTTTTATGCTGCTTTGTATGTTAGCACTGCATATTTTTGGTAATAGCATGGGAGGGTCAGACTCTAATTTAATAATGACGATCTTCATTAATAATTTCTTTTTTTATACACAAATAAGTAAATTTTTCGTTTATTTTTTTACTATGTAACATAACATTCCATCTTTATGGTGCAAAGAAAAGAGAGGTTAAAATTGCATCCAGCGCCGCCTTAAAAGGAAAAATTACACTGAAAATTAATTGAAAATATTGAGAACTGTCAGAAAAAAAATCCTCTGTTTTTTTTTGCTAATCAGAAAAAAAAAATGAAGTTTATGGTGTTGGCTACATACAATTTAACTCGAGAGAGAGAAAAATTGAAACTTGGGCCGTGCATAGTCTACCACAATGGATTATTGTCGCTGCAAAGTAACCTATAAAAACATAATTTTACTTCGGTCCTTTTGGTATTGCATTGTAATCTATTTGAATCTCCTCAGTGGGAGTTAACTGAAATTCACCCGTAGTATGTTGTTACTAACCATACCATGGTGGTCATGGCTATATATATATATAGAGCGAATTGGGGAAAAGTATTAGTTGTAAAATAGAATCTTCCACACACACATGCAACCGAGCTTTTATGTTTTGTGTAACTGAGTTTCTACATATGCAACTGAGCCAGTCTTATTCTTTAATTAATTTCTGAATGGGGAATTTTTCCCCAATTTTCTATGAAATGACTTCAGCAATGATCTTTACGGAAAATGTCATGCCCTTAAATTGATTTTCTATAAATTGTATATCATAAATACTTGAACGATTGGAATTGTTTGCTTTTTGTAGAGACAACTTCTACAAATTCTAGACAAGGTAGCAGCAGATGAAATTTTGCTGGTTCTTTCTGTTGCAAGCATATGTGGCAAATCCTGTGAGGCACTGCTAGCAAAGTGTACCGAGCTGATAGTTAAATCTGATGTTGATGTCATCACGCTCGAAAAATCTCTACCACATCATATAGTGAAGCAGATTATTGATAAACGCATAGAATCAGGCTCAGAAAAGGCCAAGAACAACACATGTTTGCCAGATAAATACGTGAAGAGAATACACAGAGCTCTTGATTCTGATGATGTTGAGCTAGTGAGGTTGCTCTTAAGAGAGGGACATACCAATCTTGATGATGCTTATGCCCTTCACTATGCTGTTGCTTACTGTGACGCCAAGACCACGGCGGAGCTTCTCGATCTCGGCCTCGCCGACGTTAACGGGAAGAATCCGAGGGGATATAGTGTGCTTCATGTGGCTGCAATGAGGAAGGAACCTAAGATTATAGTGTCCCTCTTGACAAAAGGAGCTCAGCCTTCTGATCTCACTTTGGATGGTAGAAAAGCACTTCAGATTTCAAAGAGGCTCACTAAGGCGGCGGATTATTATAGTGCTGAGGAAGGGAAGGCATCTTCTAGGGATAGATTGTGCATAGAGATATTAGAACAAGCTGAGAGAAGAGAGCCTTTGCTTGGAGAAGCTTCTTTTTCTCTTGCTATGGCTGGGGATGATTTTCGTATGAAAATGTTGTACCTTGAAAACAGAGGTATTTATTAACTAAGTCCTAACTCTGCATTTTCTTTTC